>LAPY01004187.1:21177-39461 GCA_000970635.1 Eragrostis tef
CCCCCGATCGCCATCCGATCCGCGCAGTATCTTCCAACCTTGGACTCTGCGAGCGAGCAAGGACGGTCAGTCGTCGGTCGGTCGGCGTCGACCCAGCTGGTGACCCGCCATGCATGCCACGGCCACGACTAGTCCGCGCGGTACCGCATTCCTGACGCGCGACGTCCATGTGCGCTGCTAGCTGGAATGGCCGGCCGGAGCTTGGCGTCTCTTGTCGCGCCGGGCAGCGGTGAGCTGCCGAGTACGTTGATCCAGGCACGTACGTACGCGCAGTAACGTGTTTGTCGCGTTCTTGCCTGCTCCGTTCCGGGTGCATGCTAGGAGTAGAGCGGCCGGCCTTGCGACCCGTAGCTAGGCACGTTGCGTATTGCGCACTCGAACCACGTGCGTGACACGCACGCGCACATGGCGCTACGCCGTCCGTCCGGCCGTCGTGTTGCGTGGAGTACTAGTACGTCCATGGAGGTAGATACGCGCGGCGCTGGATTACGGGTACGGAAGCAGCCAAATCATTGCTGCTAGTAGCTTGTACTCTATACCATTGTGCCGGGGAATTAAGACATGCATATATACTCCAGTCCAGCAAACAAGTGGTCGTGTAGGTACGTAACGTAATGTGGGAGCACGATGCAGCAGGCTGGCTCGATCGAAACGTTCCATGAATCCATGGACAGAGAGAGGATCGAGAGGCCTGCGAAATCCGCATGTGATTTTACAGCTCGAATTCGAGGTGCGTACAAGGGCGCAAGTACAACGTCGCGCAGCGTCACGGAGAGAGACGACCACGTAACTACGCTACGCCGTCGTCGGGCTTTGGCTCCGTGCGCCGTGGCGCGAGGTAGCGTCCGGATCCCACAAGATCGCCGTGATTGGACCCGCTCCTGTGCAAACAGGGCATGGCTCCAACGACGGACAGCGACGTGTCACATGTGACGGCCAGCTTTGACCGCTTATGTTTACCGATCCATGGATCTTTCCTTGTCGTCGTGGTCACAAATAAACCAACGTGAGACAGGGCACCACACAATACAAGCTAGTAGTATTGTCCATTTTGGAAAAGATAAAGAGAGGTCAATACAAGCTATTGTCAAGATTTCGCTACTATTTCACACGGGAGTGATCGATCATTGTACTGTAGTGTTACAGATCTACTAGTTGTTTCCACCCTCCTTCCCATGTCCTTACCGCCGACTCATTGCCACGTTGACTCAAGCTGTCACTGGCTCACTGCACCACCACGGTCAAGTCACCAGACGAGATACTTTGCTAACCCGAACGAACCCAACATGGTTTTAGTGGTGATTAGTCAGTTTGTGGATCGTACACATGCAAGCTACTCAATGAGAGTTTGTACACAACTGAAATTTCGGTAAAAAAACGAAATGACAATCTTCTGGACTGATTTCATGCAATGAGTTGTTCCCGTCAAGTGGCACTATACGTTTGTTTGAGAAGAATAATCAGCACAAGATTGCAGCAACATAACTCGGGCAGCATGGAGCTAAACCACCACTGTTGAGCAAAAGTTGGAGCAGTGGCTTACCCTTTTCGACGGACAGCTCCAAAACGCTGGATCCTGAACCTTTTTCCGGCACGGGTCCCAAGCAGATCCTGGCCACAGTAGTTCAGGGACCTTGAGCAGGGAGACGCCATCAACTTGCTTGCCAGGCCCTCGTCCTGTTCGCTCGTTCTCTTCTGTTCTTCGAGCCGCGGGAAGACGACAACAGAAAACATGCATTGCCACCGCGTTTGATTCCGTCCAGGCAGGCCCCGGAAAATCGTGGTTACTGCTCACCCGAGATCAAAAGCGCGCCATCAATACGCGCGCGCTCCTCTCTTTTGCATGCATTGCGACGCGATGCGATGCGATCTTGCAAGTTGCAACGCGGAGACGCTGTCCTCGCGCCAGTCTCGCACAGTCGCACTGTATCTTCCTCTGCTCCGTTTGACCCGTCCACTCGATCGCGTGGGCCTGCGCCCGCGGCGGACGATGCGAATATCCCTTCGCGCCATGAGCCCAGCCCACGACCTTGAGCTCTCGCCGCGAGCATGGAGCCATGGAGTACGTGCAATCCCTGAAAATCTACACTGCACCGCACTCTTGATGGATGTACGACAGTGCGAGTAGAGCCAACTGTCCCTTGTCCCGTTATCGCCCGCATCAGGTTGGTTGGGCTTGCACGCACTGGCCCTCTGCCCGCTGAGAGACGTCACTGAACACGTAGTAATTCAGCTTCCCCGTAACCTGTGACCCGCTCGTGCCCCGTATCTCTGCGATCACTGCCGTGCACGGTGCTTAATTTGCCGCCGCTGTTTCGTAGCCATTCGAGAACCTTTTGATGATAGTACGTACTGTGTCACGAGCCAACTACTGTGATCCTTCGACAAGCCCGAGGTCGATCAGCAACGCACGGACGAAGCACGCCGGGATCGTCCAAGTACAGGATTCAGTAATACTACGATGCAACCCTCTCGACTTTCCCTACGTCTATCTAGGAGTACTACTACTCCCGTACACACGTAAACGCAATACGTAGATCTACGTAGGCAAGCGGGAGCGAGTAAACTGCGTGACATGCGAGATGCGACAGTGGCGTTACGGGGCTGCCTCCTCCGTGCTCGGCTCGCTCACATGGTCACAGTATCACTCGATCGCTTCCGTGGCAGTTCATCTACCCCGTAATCGCTGGCACGGCCACGGCGCCACGCCACACCTGCCCCTTGTACGCCTTTGTCTTGACAATGGCATGACAAGCACATATCTTTTTCCCTCTGCTGGCAATGGCATGAGCGAGAGAGACAGGATCAACCTCGCGCTTATGACGATCCTGTTTGCTGGCGATATCTATCGTTGCAGGCTGTCATCCTGCTTGCCCGCTCGTCCGCTGGGCGGCCAAGACAACCGCAGGATTCCATGAACCTTTGGAGCAAGCAGACACGCACCCATGGGGGCGGGCTAGCGCAATCTCTGCACACAGATTGGGTGCAATCTGGACCCATCGAGTAGGTAGAAACCGCCAAATTCAGCATGTAGCTTTCTGTACCGGAATTCCATGTTCATGCGGCTCCATTGGTCCATCTTTGCGTCCCCTCTCCCGCAGCATTTGTGCTGGAGGCCATGCTCATGAGCTCACGCGATGTGCTGGAAGGTTGACAGTGTTAGCGTCACCCTGATGTTGATCAGCGTCGTTGTTTCGATTTCTAATATGATTGTCGCTGATGGACAAAGTATGGGTACTGCATCAATCAGACGGTAGTTGAAGCACAATCTTTTCAATCTTGTCATGTTAGTGCCAGTATTGAAATCTTGCACTCTAGCCTTATCCTGGTTCGAGCTCGAGAGCAATATTCTGAGTATATTATGCTCGCTTGCTCAGATTGACTTGTAAAGGAGAAAGCCTACACAGCAGAATAAAGAAAGTCTTCTCTGCTAATAATAAAAATGTAATGAATTATGATGCGCCCTACTGTAAACACAGCAGGTCAGACAACACAAGGAGTTCTGGTATCATTGTAACTTCAAGCTAGTGCGATCTCTTTGGACCTTAGTGTGTATAGTAAGCACTGCTGAATTCGTATCACGAAATCTGTATTGCTGCTTGTGCTTTATGAATATGGTGATATTCAGATGGTCTCGTGGAAGAAGTGCGTAGAGACATTATTATACTCTAGGAACTGAAAAGAATGTATGAATCATTGCTCTGTCCTCTTGTCTTACTGATCAGATCGCTTCTCTAGTAGGGCACACTCCCATGTAAATTTTGGTTCACTTAACCGTCATTTTAAGTGTCGCCATCTATACTTCATTCTTGATTGTCATGTTCATCCATGGATCCATCATGATCAGCTTTTGATAGATTGCAATCCTCTTTTATCAACCCTTTTCTGATGTCATAATCCATTTTCAGCGGATCTTGTACTAGATTGCATGCTTACGTACTGATGTCCCATATAATGGCCATTTTGATCCTGCTGGGTCATTAGCCCACCTTTTAAAAATCTAGATATCAGATCTTGTTGGGTCATTAGTTCATTTCTGATTATATAAAATATTTATGAGCCAGCAATAATTGCCAACTAGTAGCCAATACTGAATTACAAACTGAAGGTCGTCGTACACACTTCACTCCTGACGTTCGCTCAAGAATACTACTACTAATGTCAGGGCCGTCCCGGCAAAAGCGGGGACCCTGTGCGAAATTACAGAATGAGGCCCTAAAAAACGATTACAACATTTAGAGCTATAGATAAAAAAACGTATCTATTTAGGTTTTGGCTGCGTAATCCGATAATCGTTACTGAAACAACATCGTTCTTTGGCTTTTCTTTGAAATGAAATCATCAATGATACACATACACTCGTACTCAACCTTGTCGAGCATGTCACTCTCAAGTGCTATTATAGCCAAATCATTAAGTATTTTTGTGTCATTATAGTAGGCAAGTAAGACTTCAATAGCTTCAATTTATAAAAACTCTGTTGGGCTGATGCAACAGTCACATGAATGGTCAATAAAACTCTATATGCAATAGTTGCATTGTGAAAACAATCATGCCGCTAATTAGTTATTCAAGCTGTCTACTTGCTCGGTTAAAATGTGCTAGCTAATAGGCTGGGAGAGGTTCACCATTGCATTAGATATTTTAATTAGACAAATCCACTAAAAAAAACACCTGCCTTGCCTCCGCTTGCTTTGGCAATCTCCTTGCTTCCGCTTGATTAAAGCATTACCAGCGCAGTCTGCAAGCTGAATCGCGGTGGCGCCGGGCTGCCGCGTTCGCGATCGGCGTGTGGCACTCTATTCGACTGCGGTTTGCAATTGGAACGGGAGTTGAACAGGCGGCGCCGCCATGGAAATTAACTCGAGTTGAGGTGACCGTGGACTGCGGGCGTGGAAAACTCTCGGACGGAGCAGCTATTCACGTTTTGGGCCTGAGAAAACAGAGATGAGGTAGAGTAGTATATGGACAGTACAATGATTTTGGGGGCCCCTGGGAATTGGGGGCCCTGTGCGGTCGCACAGACCGCACAGGCCCAGGGACGGCCCTGCTAATGTATGACCATCACATCATCTCGCAATGTTTATGTTGATGACAAGATTAGGTTAGTAAAGACGAAACAACAAGTTGCATAAAGTCGATAAAACGATCGTATCTGAAGGGAGATGGATATTAACAAAGAAAAGCATTTGCAAATTGCAAGCTTTGATCACGAGTGCGCAACAATATGAAGAATTCCCTTACAATGTGGACGGAAAGTTATGGCTTACGAGTTACATCATTTCGGATGTACACATATTGATATTGATATTGATAATATAGTGATATGCACCTGAGATGACATCGTTGAATCTATTTCATATTCACAACTGGCAGGTGCATATCTAGCCTGATAGCCACAATTAAACATAGAAATTTTCTTTTATTTAGAGGACTACTATAGTTGGTGAACTAGCAAGCTCAAAGTCACAGTCAGCTTTCCCCCTCTAGGCCACGCTCTGACACATTTTGGTCACTTTCAACTTGAGATCAAAGGTTTCAATAGAGGATTTATTTAGCAGTACCAACTTCCACGTAAAGACAAGAGCTATCCAAGTCAAGATCGAGAAACAGTTTAATTGGTCATACTCGGTTTTCGCTTTCAACTTGAGACTGACCACTTTGGGATCAAACAATTTCAGCTGAGTTTTCACTCCCAGTTTCAAGCGAGCGAAAAGTGAAAAACTCAGCTGAAATTCGCATTGTTGGGCTGCGAGCGAGGTTGCCATCAGTCGTGCCAAGCCCACCAAGCCCATGAACCTCATTCCCCCCTGTCCCTACACCTGCCCTGCTTCTCTCTGCTCGCTCCCCCCTTTCCAAACCCTCCCTGTCCGACTAAGCCGAGCCCTCGCCGCGTCGCGCTCGCTCTCGTCGCCGGTAACCGCCGCCCTAAAAAGTAAGCATCCGCGTCCCCCTTTCGCTCCACGTAATCGCTCGAACTCCGGCACCGGTTCGTCGCATCTGCTGGGGGCGAATTTTGCACCATTCTAACAGTTTTTCCCGCTAGGATGAGGCGCGCTGTGATCACTTTTCCCCTTTGGGGTTTTCTGCGCACTTTTTGAAGCATTTTAGGTTGAAGATGCGCGGCGCTAGTTAGTGCATTTTATTCGATTCCTTGTTGTATGAACTTGGCTTACCTGAATCTAGCGGAAATATTCGCTTGCTACAGCCTATTACTGGGTGGTGCGACTAATTTACTCTAAAGTTGTTCCTGGCTGTTGCTCGTTTGCTCTTGTTTTCTCGTTCCAGTTCTTATAGTTAGGTCTCTAGCAGGTTACTTGTGCTTTATCATTAGGAGGATTCATAAACATTTGAGTGTCTGACAGTTACCAGTTTTGGGATTACCAGTTTTGGGATGCTTCTGTTTGCTGAAATTTAAGCGATAACTGTTTTTCATGTGTTGCACTTTGATGCGTGCATTGTCACCTTAGTTATAAGTGGGCTGGCCACCACAGGCTGAGCAATTGACAACTTAAGGAAAAAGTTAAGGGGCGTTAATGTGTTGTTGTTATGTATGTTTTGCAGCTGTGTATGATTGCTTGCATCTGGCTTGTGGAATAAAATGGAACACCCTGAAAATGAAAGCCCCACGGGGAACAAGCAAGAAGAAGAGGGGCATGGAAGCAAGCAAGACGATGAGGTGACCTTGAATATCTCCCACAAATCTCGAGTGACATCACTTGCATCGAGTTTAGAATATATTTCACTCATGCTACAACTGAAAATCAGAAATTTATCTGCAGTGGTGCTGCACACACTTGTTCACTTGATCATCAACATACCAAGTTCTCTCTTCAAACATTCCCCTTACCTGCATCGTGGCTTGATCGAACTAAATGATGGATATGCATTGTGCCCTAATGTATGGGTTTTCATCTTTTGTTTTGTCAACTATTAATGTTATGAATTAGAGGCTTGATTATTAAGGATCGTCATGTAACTAGTGAAGTGGTGCGGGCTTCTTGATGATCCGTTAAGACTATCAGAACAAAACAAAAGCTGAATAAATAGTAATAGCAAGCCTGGTAAAATATTTCATTTTTTATTCTGCTTGCGTGTCTTTGTTTAGTATTTTAATTTGGGTATAATATTTTTATCACCATATTGTTTCTTGAAGAGTTCACTGAAGAAAGGGAATCCATATTATTTGAACAAAGGGAATCCTGCTCGAAAATTTTATAGTTATGTCACATCTATTTGTAGTTAAAATGCTATTTGGGATAAGCCCACTTGATTCTGATACGACTGAGAAAGCTGTTAAATTAGCTTTCCATGCATGTCACAACAGCTATCAAACTACTGCTGCAGTGCTGCCTTATGTTAAAGATGTTCTATTTTTCTTAGAAACTGATTGTGTGCAGAAGGCCCGTCTTGAAGAATACAAAAGGCTTATTGATCTAAAGGCTGCTCTTCGACAGAGTAACCTCAACCCTAAAAGACCTGGTATTGTCTTTTCCTTTGAGTAACGTTTACTTTCATGGAAATCACTGCCGTCATTTAGTCTGCAATGTGGTTGCATAAGTCAAGACCCTTTTCGACGAGGGATTAACTGATACAAAAATCAAATTATAAATGTATTCACTAAATATTGCTTAAATTAGGTGTGACTGTTTTATTTCTTTGGATTGTACACTATTGAGGTCTAAACAACAGCGAACCAGTCTTCATTCATATATCTGGTGCAGGTCCTTGGGGTCACGGGGTGATTTGCTTTTCTCATCTTCTATCGCCAGTTTGCATGGTTGTTTTTTTTACCAATCTGTTTAAATCGACCTTTTTTTCCTAAAGTTATTTAGGGAGGGACTATAGTGACATTTTGTTTCTTTAGTTGCTCGCAAAATATTGGGATAAACAACCTACTGGGCTATAGCCCAAAGAGCCAGCTTGTTTGGTAGGTTTCTTTGCTCCAAAAGCGTAAAAGAAAGACACACTTCATTAAGGAGAAGAAAAATTACTAGATTACTAGTTAGTCTGTTTCAGCCATATCTAAAGCCAAGGTCTGCTTTGGCAAGGAGGGGAGAATCTTAATTGAGGATGCATACACCCCTCCTCTCCCTGCAACTTCACTTAACCTTTGAATCAAACATGGGTTCAGATTAGTCCCAGCCAGCATTTCCCGGCGCCATCTCCCATATCACAACCAAATGGCAACCTAATGTGTTTCCTATCGGAACTTTGTACATGATTTGCATGTTTCTACATTATTTCCATTTCTATTTCTACTGTTGTTTTTCGTATCAGAGATGCTACTCAATGTTTGAGATGTCTGTCTTGATTGTTCGTTTCAGATGCAAATCATCTAAGGACTCTTGATTCCAGTATTAAACGTAATACAGCAGTTATCAAGAAGCTAAAGATGATAAATGATGAAGCAAAGGATGTGTTAATTGAAGAGCTGAAAACTGTTAAATGTTTTTTTTACCAATCTGTTTAAATCGACCTTTTTTTCCTAAAGTTATTTAGGGAGGGACTATAGTGACATTTTGTTTCTTTAGTTGCTCGCAAAATATTGGGATAAACAACCTACTGGGCTATAGCCCAAAGAGCCAGCTTGTTTGGTAGGTTTCTTTGCTCCAAAAGCGTAAAAGAAAGACACACTTCATTAAGGAGAAGAAAAATTACTAGATTACTAGTTAGTCTGTTTCAGCCATATCTAAAGCCAAGGTCTGCTTTGGCAAGGAGGGGAGAATCTTAATTGAGGATGCATACACCCCTCCTCTCCCTGCAACTTCACTTAACCTTTGAATCAAACATGGGTTCAGATTAGTCCCAGCCAGCATTTCCCGGCGCCATCTCCCATATCACAACCAAATGGCAACCTAATGTGTTTCCTATCGGAACTTTGTACATGATTTGCATGTTTCTACATTATTTCCATTTCTATTTCTACTGTTGTTTTTCGTATCAGAGATGCTACTCAATGTTTGAGATGTCTGTCTTGATTGTTCGTTTCAGATGCAAATCATCTAAGGACTCTTGATTCCAGTATTAAACGTAATACAGCAGTTATCAAGAAGCTAAAGATGATAAATGATGAAGCAAAGGATCTGTTAGTTGAAGAGCTGAAAACTGTTAACTTGAGCAAATTTGTCAGCGAAGCAGTTTCTTACATCTGTGAGGCCAAGCTTCGTTCTATTGACATACAAGCTGCAGTTCAGGTATGCGCAGTAGTAACAGTATATGTTTAATCCGTCTTGTAGCCTTTATATAAGATCTATTCCAGTATGCAGCAGGAGCTTCACATACTGTAATACCAACAAAAAAAGAGATATATTCTAGTACATGGATGAGAGCTATATGTCTTGTATATATATAAAAAAATGTGTCGGCGCTCTATTTTATACTAGCAGTTAATTCTGAATTTACTTGTGTACTGGTGCACTTTTTGTTTAATCACTGCATCTTATTGGCAATATTTTCTTTAATCTGGAAGCTATTAATATTACAATCGAACTCTCATGTAATGTAGATTTGCTCACTGATTCATCAAAGATACGTAGACTTCTCTCTTGCCTTATTCAAGGACTCCTGAAGGTCTTCTATCCTGAGAAGTCTGTAGAATCTGATTCAGATAAGAACGCAAGAGCCATGAAGAAGAGAAGCACACTAAGACTTCTTATTGAACTGTACTTTGTTGGAATTGTTGATGACGCGAGTACTTTCACAACCATTATAAAGGAGCTTACATCACTGGAGCATTTGAAGGACCGCGAAACAACTCAGACAAATTTATCTCTGCTTGCTAGTTTTGCTCGACAAGGAAGAATTTTTATTGGATTGCAACATGAGGAAGATGCTTATGATGAGGTCAGTAAGATTTCAGTTTCAGTAGAATTGCAGATCAGCAACAGTCTCAAACAGATGTCGTTTGTGCACTCAAACTTCAATAAACCTAAAAATGTAAATATTTCTCTCATGAAAATACTTTTAAGTTGATATATTTTCAAATTGTAACCACAATTGCTTAGAAAGAGTAATGGCAAAAGCATAGATTTTGGTACCATGATGATGTCCTAAACGGCAAGTAAATAGAATAGAGCCGGAGGTAGTACTTTCTGGTATGTTTCGCAGGCCAGAAGGGCACATGCTAAAATGCCAATTTTGGGAATTCTTTTAAATGATGCTGGAAGATAATTTGATTAATGCGCCTTCTATATTCATTGGAAAATATCTGCATTGATTCATTCAGAGCTTTAGTTGCAGCACAATGATACATGCATACATGATATATTAAATTGTTGTGCCTGAATGCCATTGTAGGCAACATGATTTCCATATATTTGGTTTATCACTGTCACCTGCAGTTGGTTCTTTAAGTTACCATTTTCCAGATTTGTTCACCAACAAAGAATGATACCGCTCGTTAAAAGAAAAAAAAGAATGATACAGTACTAGCTACCCATATATTAGGGTTACTGATGACACATGTGTTGTCTGCTGCAGTTCTTTATGGGCCTCAATATTACTTCTGATCAGAAGAGGTTCTTTAAGGAAGCCTTGTGCACTTACTATGACTCAGCAACTGAGCTTCTCCGGTCAGAACATGCGGTAACTGCATTTCTTTAATACTTTTGACATAGTCAGGTTATCAGTCTGCTTAGTGTTTTCTTAATCTTTTTGAGCTACCGTCTCATGTATATGAGCGCATCAATATCTTATGCAGTCTCTTCGTTCGATGGAGTTAGAAAATGCAAAAGTTTTGAATGCCAAAGGAGAACTAAGTGATGAGAATACTGCTTCATATGAGAAGATTAGAAAATCTTTTGATCAGTTGCTTCGCTGTGTTTCCTCGTGAGTTTTCCTTCCGAGTAATAGCATCCTATTTTATTCCTTTAGGTTAACTGGTTATGTATCTGCACAACAAGCCATTTATTTTGTGCATGTAATTGAAAATAATTATGCTCACCTTTTCATTCTTCACTTTAGGTTTCTTTTCTTTAGCTGAAATACCGATTTTCCCATGTTTTCACACACCAGACTAGGAGTTAATTGAGATTAAGAAACAAAAACATGTGATTCTGAACTACTTGGCACTTTTGGTAGATTAAGCAACAAAACCTTGTGATTCCACACCAGAATTACCATGGTAACCTGGCCTTTATTTAATTCCTTTCTTTTATTTCTTTTGGTTATTCTATGAATTACAAAGGAATAAACTATAGCTCTACAAATATTGTTTGTTTTTTCTCTTCAGCTCAGTGATACCTTGGTAGAATCATATACATATCTTTGCAACGTACATAAATGTTGACAAAATCTTAAATATTTTGTAGCTTAGCTGAAGCTCTCGATATGCAGCCTCCTGTTATGCCGGAAGATGAACATACAACAAGGGTTGCTACAGGGCCTGACTTTACTCCTGAGAAAGAATCCTCTGCAGTGCAACCTATATGGGATGACGAAGACACTAAGGCTTTTTATGAATCTTTACCCGATCTCAGGTTTTATCTTGTATCAACATTATATTTTACTCCCTCTATAGCCCACAGAGTAACTCTACCATTCGTTTTTCTTACCTGTGTATATGAACAGAGCATTGGTACCTGCTATATTACTGGGAGAAGCTGAAACAAAGTTGGTAGATCAACATGAAAAGGCTCATGAGCAATCTAAAGTAAGGCTCTCGAATACCCTAGGCTACCGGATCATTCAAACTCAATATATATAGCTTATACAAATATCTGTAAGAATTCCGCAAGGTTTAGTTTTGGGTTCATGAGATGAGATGATAAACATTATCTTCGTGCCTTCTTAAATCTCAGCTATCTATTCATCTTTCTTCTCCTCGTTTCCTTTCTTCCCTGTTGTAATCATTTATACTTTTAGGTACAGGCGTAATCATTTGTCTGAATATTGTAGTCTCCTTTCACTCCTGTACTTTTAGGTCTAAACACAAATATGTATTGCTACTTGCCAGTTTATATATTTTGTTCATCTTTTAAGGGTAAGACTGCATGAAATTTTTGGGTTATAGTATGAGGAACAACACACCATTTGCATGATGGCCAGAACATCCTCAACTTTTCTTCTGTTCTCCAATAACATGATCATTTATTCTTTGTTACTAAGCTTGCTGAATTTTATTTTGTTAGGAGTGTACCTTGCAACCAGAGACTGAAGTAGAGAATAATGGTGAAACTTGTGTCTCTGAACATCGATTGGAGGTAAAAGCAGATGGGAACATCAATAAAGAAAACAAAGAAACAGAAAAGGCAGAGAAAGAAAAATATGAAGAAAAGGTTGTTGACAGAAAAGGAGATAGTGCAAGCTTGGATAACATGCTTCAGAAATTGCCAAGATGTGTTAGCCGTGATTTAATTGATCAATTGACAGTAAGAACGGATGCTATGTTTTGTATATGATTGTACGTTTAAGAAGTTATGCCCCCTTATTCTTAAGCCAGTTTTCTTTCTCCAGGTAGAGTTTTGCTATCTGAATTCTAAAGCAAACAGGAAGAAACTTGTCCGGGCATTGTTCACTGTTCCCAGGACTTCTTTGGAACTGTTACCTTATTATTCCCGACTAGTTGCTACCCTGTCCCCATATATGAAGGATCTTCCAAGTATGCTGCTGTCGATGCTTGAAGAGGAGTTTAATTTTTTGATAAATAAGAAGGTTTGTTTGTACAATGCTATTTGGTACTCTAAGCAGTCTTTCTTTCACCCATGACAAATTTTTATGGTCTAACTTGTATTAATGTTCCCTTTTCAGGATCAGATCAAAATTGAAAACAAAATTAGAAACATTAGGTTTATTGGGGAGCTGTGCAAGTTCAAAATTGCGCCTTCATGCCTTGTCTTTAGTTGTTTGAAGGTATGGAATGTATACACATGGATTGCCAGCTTACTTCACTCGAATTTGGAAATTTGCACGTGAATTGTTTGCCATTTTTGAGCTGTTGTGGAATACTTTTTATTTGTGCTCCCTTTGTTTCCATCAGAATTAGTTATGAATATTTTCCAGTTGGTAAAGGAAACTTCTTGTGCTCTTGGTGGAACAAATAGTTAGTGAGGCATGTGCAGTAAGCGCCAGGCAGCTAGATGGCATGCTAGATTTTAAATAATACATAATAAAGTATCATCTGCCGTGTATGTTTTCTTTATATCAAAGTATTATAAACTAATCATAAGATCCTTCAGCTTGAACTTAACTTAGCATTTATATTTTCAGGCTTGCTTAGATGATTTCAGTCATCATAACATTGATATGGCCTGCAACCTTCTCGAGACCTGTGGCCGCTTTCTTTATCGTTTGCCAGAAACTACAATTCGCATGTCTAACATGTTGGAGATATTGAGGAGATTGAAAAATGTCAAAAATTTGGATCCGCGGCATAGCACACTTGTTGAGAATGCCTATTACCTATGTAAACCCCCAGAAAGATCTTCCAGAGTCTCTAAAGCCCGGCCACCTCTACATCAAGTAAGATTTTTTAGATCTTCTCTAATTAATTTATTAGCACTTGTACATGAAGTTTACGCTGAATGTAATGTTAATTTTCAATGCATGCAGTACATAAGGAAGTTACTTTTCTCAGATCTTGACAAATCAACTGTTCAACATGTGCTCCGTCAGTTACGTAAGTTACCATGGGCAGAGTGTGAAAATTACCTTGTGAAGTGTTTTCTCAAGGTTCACAAGGGAAAGTACAGCCATGTTCACCTGATTGCTCTACTCACTGCTGGTCTTAGTCGCTATCATGATGGCTTTGCTGTGGCTGTGGTGGATGAGGTGAGTTACTTTAGTTGAAATGAATATTTATTTGAAGGGAAGTTGAAATGATTTACTGTTTGAAACTTTGAATTGAAAACAACTGCAAAAAATTATCTGTTTTTCCCACTTTACATCCAATATGGCTTGTAAAGTTACAGTATTAGTCATGTATCATTCACTGGGACTTAATCCTGCACCAGCGCACGCTTATGTGGCTAGCCACACTCCTTTTATTTGCATTCTCTGGTTCGGCTTTTCTGAAATCAAATAATTCAGCAAATATACCCACTTTTTTCCATCTGCCTTTTGTTTTTGGTTGATTTGACATTGATTGCTGCCATTTATTATTGATCTTATAAGCGTATTAATGGCTTGATATCTCTCTTAGATGATCTGTCATATGCGTTTAAAACTACATATTAAGACTTTATTTAATTTCAGTTGTAAATGACCCACTAGACATTTTTTGCCTCCTTTTTATCTGGATGCAGCTTCTAGAAGAGATTAGAGTTGGACTTGAGCTAAATGACCATGCAATGCAACAGCGGCGCCTTGCCCATATGAGATTTCTTGGGGAGCTATATAACTATGAGCATATTGATTCATCAGTTATATTTGAGACACTTAACACTATTATTGTATTTGGTCATGGAACACCTGAGGTAAGCTAATAGTTGAGCAAAATTGGAGACAACTTATCATTGATACTGCTCCTGTAATAATTTGGATTTTGGATAATGAATGTAATAGGATCGATTTTGCTGCCCACATTTCCTGATTTGGTATTTCACAAACCTGCACGCATTATTAAATTGGATAGAGTTCTTAATTAAGTTGACTCTTGGCTTTGCCATTCTGAAACCTGTTAGTACGCATTCATTTCTATCAAAACTGTGTATAACATTAAAGCCACAACTTCTTTTTTTGGCATATTCGGTTCTGGAAATTGTGATAAGTTTTTAACATAGTTTCTGAAATTTATTCTCACTCCACATTACTAATGATATACGGTTGCTTTATTCTCTATATTTCAACTATTCAATATGTTAATCACATATTATTTATTTCAAAAAAATCTCTGTTTATATCCTGTGCAGCAAGATCTACTGGATCCCCCGGAAGACTTTTTCAGGATTAGGCTGATCATTACACTTCTCCGGACCTTTGGTCACTATTTTGATAGAGGCTCATCTAAAAGAAAGCTTGACAGATATTTGTTATCTTTTCAAAGATATGCTCTCAGCAAAGGGGCGTTACCACTTGACGTAGAGTTTGATGTTCAGGTTAGTCTTTGTTCACAAAAGGATGTTACTTTTGCATCATAATTTCTTAAGTATGATAGTGCATCGTGGCTGATAAATTTTAAGAAGAAAAGACAAGCCTACATAACTGTTATTCTGCAATCCGGTAAATTATTTCCACTGTTAATGAAACAGAATCATGTAATACTTCCTTGCGAGCTCTTTGATGTACTTCACCATTTTGTAAGTCATGATTCTGCATTAGTCCAATGGAACATTAGGGATAGAAGATGTGCTACTATCATTATTAAAGATTCATATGCAATTTTTACTTGATAGGCATTTCTTATTATCCATATTAAAGCTGAGTTCAATGGAAGCACAAGAGTGTCATATCTTGATTTACATTAAACACCATGAGATATTAATTTTACATCATAATTTCTTAAGTGTGATAGTGCATCGCAACTGATGTATTTCTAAGAAGACAAGACAAGCCTACATATATCCTGCAATCCAGTAAATTGTTTCCACTGTTAATGAAACAGAATCATACTTCCTTGCTAGCTCTTTGGTGTGCTTTACCATTTTGTAAGTCATGATTCTGCATTAGTCCAATGGAACATTAGGGATAGAAGATGTGCTACTATCATTATTGAAGATTCACATGCAATTTTTACTTGATAGGAATTTCTTATTATCCCTATTAAAGCTGAGTTCAACGGAAGCACAAGAGTGTGTCATATCTTGATCGATATTAAACATTATCATGAACTTGTACAATGTCCCTAGGGAGTACAGACTCAAATGCACCAAAATTCAGAATTCTTTCTCGTGGAGTGTAGGCTCCACACTTGGTCCCATCTAAATTCGTATATATGTTCACAGCTAACCAAAACGTATGATTGTATTCTAGTTTGTAAGTGGCTTCGAGGTTCTAATTCACTTATATATGTTCGCAGGACATGTTTGCTGAGCTGCGGCCCAACATGACTAGGTATTCATCTATAGAAGAATTAAATGACGCACAAGTTAAGCTTCAAGAGAATGAGTGTGTGGTCTCAGCTGAGAAAGGTGGGAACGTGCAGCATGCAGACAGCAAATCATGGTTAAAACAATCTGAAAATGTTGCTTTTGATGCCAATGGCAAGAGGTTAATGAATAGACATGATGGAAATGGTAGGGACCATGAAGGAGCCGCAGATAGTGAGAGCTCTTCAGATAGCACAAGCAGATATCGGGATGGACTTGAACACGAGGAGGAATTTCCATGTGAGGAGAGCTCTTCAGATAGGACTATTGATTCTGATGAAGAAGGATGTGTTCAAGTTCGACAGAAGGCGGTGCAAGTTGATCCTAAGGAGCAAGAAGACTTCGATCGAGAGCTGAAAGCCCTTCTTCAGGAGAGCTTGGTGTCACGCAAGTTGGAGCCGCGGGCCAGGCCCTCTGCGCACATGAAGATTCCAATGAACGCCTTTGAGGGGTCAAAGGACTCAGCGACCACTGAAACAGCTGATGGAGAAACTTCGTATGATGATAGGGGCAGATCTGGGGGTGCTGGCAAAGTGTGTGTCAAAGTGCTTGTGAAGAAAGGGCATAAGCAGCAGATGAAGAAAATGCTCATTCCCGGGGACTGCTCCCTTGTGCATAGCACAAAGCAGCAGGAGGCTATTGCTGCTGAGCTCGAGGAGAAGCAAAACATCAAGCGAATTATTCTCGAGTACAACGAAAGGGAGGAGGAAGAACTGAACGGAGGATCGTTGCAGGCTGGTGAAGGGGGTCAAGGAGGAAGCGGGAGTATAACTCTCGCTGGGCGCGATAGCTGGGAGGTTGCAAGCAGGGGTGGAGGTGGTCGGCGGCACTTCTACATCGCTGGTGGTGCCTACCGTGATTATGGAAATGAAAGAAGGTGAGCTGAGGTTTACATCCATTCTGTTTGCCCCAGGATGTGGAACTGCTTGACTGAAGCTTCCCCCCTAACGTAAGATGGTAGTATGTAGTATTTCTGGACGATGAGAAACGATACGTTTTCATCTTGGTAACTGGCTAGGAGGTTATGCTTGTACATAAGATGTTTTCACCTACCTTAGATGATGGATGGTAGCGCGCATATCCAGGAGTTGACCATGATTAGTGAGTATATTTTGAAATCCAATGTACAGAATCCCTAGTAGTACAGTTTAAATCCAATGGTTTCCTTCTCGGTGCCCTTTTTAATTACCCATTTAAACTGCAAGAGTGCACACGCCCCCGTTGCCTCACTGCCTTTTATCTATCATTCGAGTCCGATCATTCTCCTCTGCTTATTCTGCTCCATGATCAGGATTTGTCAGTAATATTGCACCTGCGCATGTCTGCCATGAGCTAGAGCTCCTTTGCGCCCAACAATTGCGAGGAAGACAGCGAGGCGCCCCGGAACGAGCCGGATGTCAGAAGGATCCAATTGGATCGCGCGGCAGTGGCTCCAATGGCTAGCTCATGGCACTGCGCCACTTGGGCCCGAAGCTGCGTGTTAGACGTTACGTCCAACCCCTGTAGAATCACAGGGGAGCGCATCTTCGCCACGGACCCATGATTGCCCTTTTGAGACTCGGTTCGCCGTCGTCTCCCTGGCCCTGTTTGAGAGTGCACAAGCACAAACTACTACAGTGGCCACCGAGGCCGGAGGAATCTATCGATCGCCACCCGGGATACGTGCATATCTGCTGCCCCCGCGCAGGCTAGCTAGCTCCCGCCTCGGCGGATCGGATCCACGAGCCAACGCGCGTACCGCGCCACAGTGGAGGCGGTACTACGCGCAAGTTGCCGGGGCGGGGGAGAAAAGCTGGCCATCCATAGTTGCGGGAGCACCGGAAAGGTGGCCTCTGGATGGAATGAATCTCCGGCGCCACAAGTGGATCCTGTCACCGTGTCACTCGCGGGTCGCGGCCCCTGGGCTGGCTAGCCTTTTTCCTCCAAGGAATCCCGTGTGCGTCGTGCGCGCGCCAGCGATC
The DNA here is from genome assembly GCA_000970635.1 of Eragrostis tef. NCBI lineage: Eukaryota > Viridiplantae > Streptophyta > Magnoliopsida > Poales > Poaceae > Eragrostis > Eragrostis tef. The sequence goes on from LAPY01004187.1 coordinate 39,164, forward strand.
GGGCAGAGGGTTCTGTTGTTGCTCTGGCTTTTCGCGGGTTTTGGTTGACTCTTGGAGGGATCTGAGAGTGAAGGAGGGACGGGGACCGAGGGAGACAGGAAACCCCGCGCTAGATTGAGATTCCGCGCCACGTTTGGGTGGGTGATTTCTCCTTGCTCGCTCGTTGCTTCTTTTCGCGTGGGCCGGACCGAATAAAGCGCCCGGATTCTGCCCCGCGCTTCGCTTTCGGGCGTAGCAGTAGGATTTTCTCGTCGTGATCTTTTATGAGTTGTGCGAATGCTCCCTCCCCTTGTTTTTT
>LAPY01004189.1:19383-30408 GCA_000970635.1 Eragrostis tef
GGGGAGGGCGCCAGGCGTCATCGGATGGTGGCCGGCCAAGGCCGTCACCTTCGTCGACAACCACGACACCGGATCCACGCAGAAGCTCTGGCCGTTCCCCTCTGACAAGGTCATGCAGGGATACGCATACATCCTCACGCACCCCGGCAACCCCTGCATTGTGAGTACTAACTCGTACTACTGTACATCTTCTTCTTCTTCCTGTTGCTTACGTTTACGTTGCACATGGTGGAGGGATTAACTAACCAACCAACACTCTTCATCAATTCGTTGCAGTTCTACGACCATTTCTTTGACTGGGGATTCAAGGACGAGATCGCCGCGCTGGTGGCCGTGCGGAAGCGCAACGGCATCACGCCCACCAGCACTCTCACCATCCTCGAGCACGACGCCGACGCCTACGTGGCCGAGATCGACGGCAAGGTGGTCGTCAAGATCGGCTCCCGCTTCGACGTCGGACACCTCATCCCGGCGGGGTTCCAGGTCGCCGCCCACGGCAACGACTACTGCGTCTGGGAGAAGGGCGCCAGCAGGATGATTCCTGCATAATCTCAAGCGTCCTCGTCATCACGATTCTTTCTGCGAGATTGACGCAGATACATGATTTACCAACTATTTAACCACCACGCGTACCTGTAAACAACACGAACTCGGTAAAAATAAAATCTACTCCAGTATTCTTCTCTGTAAGAGGATAAGGGGCAATTAAGCCTTCTGTAACAATCGAGATAAATTATTACATCAAAAGATTGGAATTTACCACCTCTATTTCAAATTATTGTTTCAGGTTTGTCCTATTTTCTATCTCCTGAAAACATAATTCTTACGTTGCTAATCTATCAAAGATAAAAAAAAATTGACTTAGGATAAACCTAAACAACAAAGTAAACTGAAACAAGTATGTTTCCTAGTATATCGGATTCTCCAACTGGTAATTCGTTGGCACTAATAGGAAGTAAGAAACTCCAAAGTTAGAAATACCACATTTCTTATTGCCGATGCTTCGACTATGTAATAAAGGTACAAAATATGACTTACATAGTCCAAGAAACAAGAAACATACACCAGCAGGCAGCATGGCAGGAGAAACCAGAATGGTCCATATCATATAAGATGACTTTGATGGGTTCCAAAAATAGGATGAACTAGAGCTACAACATCCTATATATGCTCAGAACTGACAGTGCTATATGAAATGAATCACTAGGAGTCACAAAGGTGTCCTGGTATTATTCCCCATGCATAGCAGCAACCACACAAAAAGGGGGCTGTTCTACTTCTAATGTTTCATTATAATGCCATCCTGTACATCACAAGAGGAAACCAGCAAAATAACGACTGCTTTGCAATGGGGTAAGGAATCCGGGCTAGAGAAAAGAAATGGTACCAACCCCCAACAGCTAGTGAATTACAGTTACATGCCCCCAAGGGGCTATTTCCCCGCAATGAAATCTCATCATGAGCCTTCAAAATAGAAGGCAATTTCTATCCAAGGTGTTTCTGGGAGTGACAGATCGGACACTCCCCTAGCAGTCTAAAGTCTTAATCCTCTCCGGGATCTATAGAGTCTCAGCCTATTTTTTTATTTGGAACGCTTGCGGTAAGGGTACATCACATCACCAACAGTGTCTTTGATGTAGGTCCCTACTTTATTCAGGTTCTTAGCCACACCATTGGCGACAAGCCCGGCATTCCTCTGAAATCTGCAGGTTCGCAAAAAAAAAAAAAGAAAAAAAAAAAGAAGTGCTGCTCATTAAATTTCGATGCAAATTAAAGGAACTTGGTATATGCATAATGAAACCAAAGGACCAACTCACTTAATGAAGAAATCATCTCCTGCATGCCCTGGTTTGTATCGACGTGGTTGAGGAGCTGCGAAGTGCATAACCATGAGTAAAAGCTTTAAAAGAAAAGGAGAATTCAACTAGTAACAATTAATAACTAAATGAAAGAAGCAGAAGTGTGCAAAGCATGTCTTAGAAACACTTTTCACCGAGCAACTCATGCTTAAAGCGCACATGAGAGATAGACACTAGATACCAAGTAATCATATTTTGTCCATGGCTTCACTATCACCAATTAATCATATCAATATCATGAATCAGGGTACTATATTTACATGTAAAAATACTGAAACTATCTTACACAACCCCCATAACCACCCATTTGTTCACTGAGCACAATATTCTCCCTTTAAACTAAAATATCAATGACAATTCACAACATATCTCAGTACATGCGTGCCAAAAAGATTGATCAACTAAAAATTAATATACTAAGAACAGATTTGTATCCATGAGAAATTAATACAATGGATCTGCAACACATAAATCACTGGCAGTTGGCCAAACATTTTAACTTTTCTAGAATACAGATTCCTGTCTATTTCGTGGAAACAAATTCATGTCAGTAGTATTTTTCATTTCCAATACTGCTATCAGAGATGCTATCTTTCCTTCTACAGAGGTAAGCAAATTGGACTATAATGAGGTCTAATATACAGCACCAAGTAGCAAGCAGTTTCCCTTTCTCGGTTTAACAACTGCAACACATACTGATCAATTAATAGAAGATCATGATTTCCTTACCATCTTTCTTAGATAAGCCTTCCTTAAATGGGGGCCTTCTATCTGCCAACAGCTGAAAAATGGGGGGAAAAAACTAATTCTTAGCAACAGAACATGTAAATGATCAGAAGACACAGATCAAAAAACAAAACACTATCTGAGCAGTTTCAATAGTCGTTTGCGAAAAAAGACTAGATAGCATGCATGCGTTTTCCCTTTATATATATATATATATAGATTCCGAGTTATAAGATATCCTAGGATGATGTCTATACTTCACACTATTCAAAGTCACTGGTTCTGGTTGACAACATGTCAGACATCCTCCTTGATCCTCACTAGTGAACTGACAATTGTGATACCAGTTATATGGTTAAGCATACATTACCTCAACTCCAACACAAATGGGTAGCTGTGCCTGTGCCCGCTTCTCTCGTTTCCCCATAGGGTTTTCCTTATCATCTAGGTAAATTGAATACCCAACACATGCGTACTTGAAGTCTGAAAGGTTGCGACCTTCTCGGATAGCTTCCAGTTCAATTTCTCCGACCAAACGCTCAGGAACTGAAAAGGGAAACAGTAAACCAACTGTAAAAATGTATGAAATGAGGCAACAGAATAATGGGCGTACCATTAAGACTAGTGTCACAAAGAGCCATACGCATGTAGCCATAGAACAGTTCGATTCTATTGATTGTTAAGCAACTCATTCAGCTTTTTTAATACTTGTACTTCTCATCTAAAACCTGTGCAGGTCAATGGAATTCATCAAACGAGGATTCCTAATGTCATACAATTTCCTTTGCTCAATGTGAAGCTGTAGAAATCGATGGGAAATTCCTATGCCTTCCTCCCCATTTCCTACCTCCAACATAGTTGCGTAGATGCAGCTAATCACTACAGCACTACAGCTCCTGCGGCTGGCTCATGATTCGCAGTACAGTGATTGCAGCGTGAGCAGTAAGGACCGAGCAAGCAAGCAACCAAGACCAATCACTCGGTCACTCCACGAATAGGCCATTCGTATGGTTCGCAGAAACATGAAGCGAAATCAGCAGAACTGGTGTTGGTTGAATCAGTAGAAACCCTAGAACATAGGCCAGGAAACAGTAGCGCGGTGGTGCTGGTGCGTGAGAGAGGGATGAGGGATGCTACCTTCGGGGATGGCGCGGGTGACGCCAACGCAGACGGGGCCGCGGGGTCGCGACCTGAGCACCGACGAGAAGTAGAGGCAGCCTTTGCACGACTTCCCCTTGACCACCCCTCCTCCTGCTGCCGCCGCCGGCGCCGCTGGTTCCGCTGTAGTAGTAGGTGCGCCCGCCTCCCCTCCGCCGCTGCGCTCCATGGCCGCGGGATGGAGGCGTGGAGGGAGGGGGAGGCCGGCCGTGGGGCGCGTGAACCCACGAGTCGGTCGCGGTGGCGGAGGCGAGAAATGGCTACGCCATCGCCGATTGGAGACGGAGAAGGGGGAGGCGTCCGTTGCCTCCGTCTTTGCAACTGCTCTCCTTAAATCCCCTCTCGCGCTTCCTTAACTTTCCAGAAACGTATGCTAATTATCCCGCCAATAGATCAAGAATTTCAAAATATTCTATTACATACGAAATTCAATCAAATTTCCAGAAACTGGCCTTTGTGGAACTAGTCCATTTCAAGCTAGGCATTTTGGTTTCGAGGTATCGGACAAGCATCGTCGTTTGATGAGTAATCTCGAATCACAGTCCAGCCCATCCCATGTTCAAACAAACAAAAAAACATGTAAACGTTTATTTTTCTTTTTCACGGATGCCGTTTCCTTTGCCAAGGCCTTGCGTACATTGACCCAACACTATTTCACTTTTTTTTTTGGCAAGCCTACACACTAGTTCATTGATATATGCTTTAAAACCAGGGTCGGTTATGCTGGTGCAGGTGACGAATTTTAACACGATGAGAATAATGGGGATAAGTTTTAAGCCACGGATTGGATTTATGCCACTGATGTTAACACATGGGTTCTGGAAACTGGTACGCGGGCAGGTAATAAACGACACAAAGACAATGGACTCAACATCAGAATATCATCCACCAAATCCCCTTCATTCACACCATATTCACAGAATCACAGGCGAAGAATAGCAAAGAAACACCCACGACATTACCACAATTAAGCAGCAGTGCAACTGCAGTATATACATTTCTTTGATTCAACAAATAAAGATAATTTCTGTACAGAAGGTAAGGTCGTAGAACACAGTTAGTTCATGTACAATGAGTGACACCTACATGATAATTTACATGTCCTGATGCTTTTACATACTGCGAGCTGCATTCCATGTCAAAAGACAACAACTGTCAAGAAGTTCCAAAGCGTTAGCCTCAGTCATATGAAAATGCTGTGTCAATGGAGACAGATGTAAGTAGAAACCTTATTTCTGAAGGTTCCATTCAGTGAATAGAGGTTTTCCAGCCATGTCTAACTATTAATGCAGCCAGCTCCGTCTTTGCAACTGCTCTCCTTAAATCCCCTCTCGCGCTTCCTTAACTTTCCAGAAACGTATGCTAATTATCCCGCCAATAGATCAAGAATTTCAAAATATTCTATTACATACGAAATTCAATCAAATTTCCAGAAACTGGCCTTTGTGGAACTAGTCCATTTCAAGCTAGGCATTTTGGTTTCGAGGTATCGGACAAGCATCGTCGTTTGATGAGTAATCTCGAATCACAGTCCAGCCCATCCCATGTTCAAACAAACAAAAAAACATGTAAACGTTTATTTTTCTTTTTCACGGATGCCGTTTCCTTTGCCAAGGCCTTGCGTACATTGACCCAACACTATTTCACTTTTTTTTTTGGCAAGCCTACACACTAGTTCATTGATATATGCTTTAAAACCAGGGTCGGTTATGCTGGTGCAGGTGACGAATTTTAACACGATGAGAATAATGGGGATAAGTTTTAAGCCACGGATTGGATTTATGCCACTGATGTTAACACATGGGTTCTGGAAACTGGTACGCGGGCAGGTAATAAACGACACAAAGACAATGGACTCAACATCAGAATATCATCCACCAAATCCCCTTCATTCACACCATATTCACAGAATCACAGGCGAAGAATAGCAAAGAAACACCCACGACATTACCACAATTAAGCAGCAGTGCAACTGCAGTATATACATTTCTTTGATTCAACAAATAAAGATAATTTCTGTACAGAAGGTAAGGTCGTAGAACACAGTTAGTTCATGTACAATGAGTGACACCTACATGATAATTTACATGTCCTGATGCTTTTACATACTGCGAGCTGCATTCCATGTCAAAAGACAACAACTGTCAAGAAGTTCCAAAGCGTTAGCCTCAGTCATATGAAAATGCTGTGTCAATGGAGACAGATGTAAGTAGAAACCTTATTTCTGAAGGTTCCATTCAGTGAATAGAGGTTTTCCAGCCATGTCTAACTATTAATGCAGCCAGAATTTGCAGTAGCATCACAGTTCAGACTCTGTTAAGATGGAAAGTTTGTACTGTTCAACTTAATTACACAGTTTGGAGGTCCAAATACAGATATCGTTTAGTACTTTCACATATTACCACAGGCTAAATGTACCTTACCTCATGACTGGAAGAGAGTAACAGTTGCAATATATCCATTTTTCATCACCTGTTAGTGACAGAAATACACAATGTCATAGGTGATATTTGTCTATATAGTGTACACATGCGAGAAACAAATCTCAAATTTAATTGATAAAATAGCTACCTCAAAAGCAATATTCTGATAACCATATACAAAAGTTGATCCAAATGGATTATTCATAGAGCCTTGTGTCTGGATTGCAGCTCGACCACAATCACCGAGGATCTCCTAATACAGCACAACCAACACAAGGGTTGTCAAAGAAGAAAGGGATAGCAAATACAACACACAAGCACATGGAAAGATAGCGTTGTTACAACAAGCATTACTACATTACTATAACCAAGACCAACATCTATTTCAAAAATAAATGTGCTCTAGAACAATCAAAAGCAGAGGACGTTCATGCAAACAAAACGATTTTGAAACATGGAACCAGTGACAAATGCCGGGCTATCTGAAGCTGGCATTTCAATAGTACCTTAGTTGTATAAAATTAGGTCATGTTGAACACCATACCTTAACTTGTTCCCATTTTGTGCGAGGTGTTATGCAATTCTTGGAGATATTGCCAGGCTGATATGTACCTTCAGCTGAAAAGAAAAAGATTAGTTAGTTGAATCAGATTATCCTCCGCAGAAAATTAATTATATCACAAGTATTTCAGACCTTCAGCATCGTATATGACAAAGTTGCATTTCTTATATGAGTTGAAATCCGAATGACCAGGAAAGTTTGTATGCAAAACAAACTTCTTTATTCTATGGGTCTGAAAGGAAACAGAAAACCAGTCAAGGTGCTCTTTGAAATACTAGTAGCTAACAAAAAGGGAACAAAAAGCTTTGATACGCAATCATAGTGTGAGGAAGTATTCATTACCTGTCCATCAAATAAGACATCAATTCCACGGGAGAAGTAGTTGTAGAAATAATCCCCACAAAGGGTTGTCCGAGGGCGGGGATCTGATGCGGAGTGTATTACCATTTGGTCAACCTGACAAGATGGTACAAACATAGTAAGCATTCCAGATGAGAATGCAAAGTATTGACTTCTAGGGCACGAAGCGAAATCTTATCATATGCCACATAAGTGTTAGGGTGGATCTGTGTAGGCTATCATAGCTACATGTTCCATAATTAGAGAAAAAACAACATAAGTCATATGCAAAAGAATTCAGTGTCTCAGTCATCTGTCACATGAAGATGAACAAAAAATAATTGATTACATATTAAATGAAACCTCTATTCTAGCACCTCAATAATCTGAATCAAAACTGACCTGCTTCTGATGGATGCCACATGGACGACCCAAGTCGGTCCATACATCCTGCAAATGACAACCAAGTTAACAGAGAAATCAGGATCAATCGTCAAAACATATTGTACTCGGAACAGTTATGAGATATTTTTACCTGTGGTGACGCACCAAAAGGAATATGTTGGCCTCCTATTGTGAACCAAAGCTCTTCACCAAGCTAAAAAAATAATTAGAGAAGTATCAAAGGTTTGCTTCAGTGATAAGATTCTGTAAAGCCAGAAGACTATAAAGAAGTGAATTCGGCTTCAACAAAAACAGTAGTTGAATAGATTACTAATAAATCAAATGTACAACATACCTTTGCATGTACTTCCTCCATATACAGGCTGCCCGTTGGCAATGCAGGTACAATTGCTTTATTCATCAATGACCCAACCCCAACTTTGCTATCTGTTGAGCTATCATATATAGAAACACGGCAGGTAACAGGAGTTGTTCCATCTGGAAACTCCAGAGGCAAATCTGCCACTGCTATAACAATAAAGAGCCCAAATTAGATGATAAGAAAATACAGGTACAAATAGAACATTCACAAATGAATTGGGCTATTAATAGAATACCTTCCCCGTTGGTGAAGAGATCAGTATATTGGCTGGGAATAGGGAATGCAAAGGATAAGCCCTACAAAAGCATATGACTAAGGAAACCTCTCAACAGACCAATAAAAGGAAAAATAAAATTCGTGAAATAAAAAGAAATATCAGAGCTATTTTTCATGACATACTGGGTAGAACAGTGTATAAATGCCTCTTTCTTTGTCATATATACCGGGGAAAGTAGGTCCAAATAGTGCATAAACAGCTGCAAAAGTGGCTAATGTTGATGGACCACTGAAAGAAGAATTAGATAGAATGATCAGTAACAACCCACAAAATCTTGTGCTGAAATGTTTGATCTAAAATGAGTGACTATGCAATATTTAAGCTCCAGACTCATTCAAGAGTACTTCCATGAAGACTACTAAGCAATGAAAATTAGTCCCCAAAAGCTCCTCACCCAATGAGAGATGTTGCATATCGCAATTGCAGTCTCTTAACATCATAAATCTCTATGAGACGGAGCCTCTGAAAGGAAAAGAAGAAAAGCATAACATTAGCAATCTCTTTTCCTTTGATTTGGCAGCAACAAGAATTTTTATTTTTTCCAGGATCACTATATTATCTAGTTTCTACAATGCGTAAGGCACTCAAAATTGATTTTATAATGCACTATATTCTACAATATTGACGAACAACTAATGTAATCATGCATTGAGTACTGGCAGCTTCAGATCCAGAAATGTAACAAGTGATTTTTTATCACAATAAACATACCTGTGACCAAGGATCGAAACGAAGGTGAAATCCATGGTCCGGAAAGCTAATCACAAAATCTAACTTCAGAGGCTCCTGAAGCCACAAAAACAACCAATCAGTTAATCTCGATTCGGTAACTCTTGTAACTAGCAAATCCGCAGTAACACATTTCACAGACGAACCTCGTCGAAGTACTTGACATGGACGACATCGTAAATGTTGGGCTGATGCTCTATCTGTGCAAACGCATCGGAAATCGGCATCCCTGCTCCGATCGAGCTCTCGAGTCAGAAAATTGGCTCAAAATTAGAAACTTTGAACTAAGTTGTTGCTTAAAAAACAAGTCTTTGTTCCTCCTCGCTTGCAAAGTGAAGGAAAGCAAGCGAGCAAGCAACCGGCGACCGCCGATCCCGACAGGGGCGGCGGTGGGTGGTTAGGGTTCCGGCGGACTCACCGAGCGTGAAGGGGCCGACGCCGAGGCCGGGGCGGAGGTCGAGGGTGATGGCCCCCATGGCCGTGCCCTCGCATCGCCGCCGCACCGGCACCGTCGCCTGTGACGGCACCCCAACATAGGGCGCCACAGCAGCCGCCGCTCCGCCTCCCCCCATCATCGCCGGGGACCTCTGCGCCTGCATCGCGGGTCCCGCCTCTCCTCCTTCCTCCGGGCGCTCGGTGGTTAATTCCTCTCGTGCTGCCGGGCTCGATTCGACGGGATTCGTGTGGGGTTGCGTCTACTCCTCCATCTCGTCGCCGCGCGGGGCAGTCTAGCTTAACGAGAAACCAACGTGGGGGGTTGGCTATGACACGTGGGCCCCGTGTCGCCAGTGTCAGTGGAACGCATGAGGGACCCTGCTGCCGGTGAGACTATCGCCGTGCGCCGGTTCGGGCTTTGCGTTTTTGGCGTCGGGTTTCGTGAGGCAGAGGAAGAAGAGCGTCGGACGGCAAGGGAGGCGTGCCGGCCGAAACACGTGGCGGGACTGGAGTGGAGGATAATGCTGTTTGCTATGATCCGAGACGTAAAGCCTTCCGTGATTACTTGTCATGTGGATGATCGTAAGATAAAAGTTAGAGTATTTTCAAGAGACTTTCAAAAATGACTCTGTAAATTTGTTTTTTAGAGCAACTAAAAACTTATGAGAAATAATTTTTCTTTTCTTCTCTAACAGTTTTCTCTTAAAAGTGGATTAAAACATTTTTTATTGGGCCACATTAGTATTTAGAGGATAGAAAAGAGACACAAGTTATAATTCTTTCCTATTTATAACTACAAATGAGGGGGCTTATGAGCTATGAAAAACTTAAAGGTGGTTTTAGGATACGGTTGGAGATGAGTTTTTTTTTTATTGAATCCAAATATTTTGATTTAAGGAAAGTTTATGGGCTCTCTTAGAGATGATCTTAGTTGCTACTCTCTCGGTCCTAGAATAATTGACGCTTTAAATTTTTAGACATCATCTTTGATCATTTATCTTATTCAAAAAAATAATGCAAACAATACTTTTTATTTATAGCTTATTTTATTATTAGCTATATTTTTATTCTAACATATTTGTTTTAGAATTTATAAAAAAATAAATAAAATGAATAGTCAAATGTGATGACTGAAAATTAAAAAAGTCAATTATTTTAGGATAGTAGCTCTTAGTCTGACTCAACAACAACAACAAGACTCGTTATTGAAATGCAATATGACCATTGCCTCGCGTCCACAGTAGTTTGCATCTCGTTCTCACGGCTCCATCTCCAACAGCAGCTACATCTCCCGCCGTGCATCTGCTGGTGTGCTCGTCGCACGTCGCCGTCGCGGCTGACCTGCCCTTCTCCGGCGATCTCTCCGCCGCCTCACTTTGCCGCGTCCCGGACCTCGCCACGCTTAGCCTGGCCTCCAACCGCTTCAACCAGAGCATCCCGCTGGACCTCGCGCGGCGCGCCTCTCTCTTCTCCCTCTACTTCAGCGTCGGCGCGTTCTGGGGCCCAATCCCCCACCAGCTCGCCTCGCTGGTCTCGCTCGACCTCGGAGTCAACAGCATCGAGGGGCAGACCATCCACCCGGCGCTGTTCGGCAACCTCGCCAGTTCACGGCATCCGAGCTGCCGTCGGAGCTTGGTTCCTGCAGGCGAGCCCCCCTCGGACTGCGATGGCGAGCACGAGTTCCGCGCCGGCCGAGATGGAGGTGCTCGAGGACCGGATGGCCGAGATGGAGGGGCGCGAGGCCCGCCTCG
>LAPY01004193.1:12820-25057 GCA_000970635.1 Eragrostis tef
GCGGCCGCTTCTCTCGCGAGTCCGTCCGTCACGGCACGAGGACAGAGAAGGCTTTCTTGTCCCCTTCCTTGCTCGCTTGCTACTTCCTCCTCCTACCTGGAGAGAAGTGCTCTTTTTCTTTTCCCGTTTCAATTTTTCTCCTTTTTTTTTCTCGAGTGTTCAAGCGAAGCGAAAACACTATTTTCAGTTCAAAAAGAAACACTTAATGCAGATCTTCTTGTTCGAAAACATTATTGGACCTGCAAAGTTTAAACTTAAATAATATCTATTGTATTCAAGGTAGATCGACATGATAAACTTTTGTTATCATTAGGTTATTGTTAATGTAATATTGTAAATTATTTTGATATAACAATATCACCTTTATATTATTATTCCCTTTATAGAAAGGAGGCTTTAGGTTAGAAACAAAAATCGAAAAAACAAACCGAATATTTGAGTAATTAGGTTAGATTTATACTTTCTTTTAAAAATTTGGTATCTAGTAGTTTTTTTAAAAACCAAAAAGAGTAGGCCTCAGCTTGGAGTATCCCATGCAGCAACTGGTCCAGGGGATCGTGTGCGATGGAGCTTTCATCGGTGGATTGGACCTGACGGTTCATGGTCGAGTGCGAGTCGCCAAATAAATATTCTTTGAATGGAGAAATAGTAATTTGGACACAGTAAGTCTCAAAAAAAAAAATTTGGACACAGTAGCAGAGTGCGCAAGAGATTACTATTCCGCGTGATGAGAAAATTAAACGAGGTACGAGCTGTATCGACATATGATGTTCTAGATCTTTCCACAGATTGATTAATCGTTGCGTGCAAATGTCGTCCCTGGAGGATGACTTGGCTTTTTCTTCACCACCATCGCTTGGATTTGACTGGATAAATCGTGGACCGGCCGGCCGGCGAGGTCCAGGCGGCATGTGCCTAGCTCAACATGTTCGTCCGCCACACATACTGCAGGTGGGTTCGTCGATCTCTGATCAACTGACGACGACTCCTCGCCCATGCCATGACCATGAGCCGGACCCGAGGCAAAGAAGACCATCGATGAAAAGGTTCGCCCGACCTGCTGGCTTTTACGAGCAGCAGCAGCAGCAGCAGTCAGCTCCTTGTTCTCGGAGCAAAAGATTATTTATTTACCAAATGCATATGCATCGTGTTTCACGCACATGTCTCAACAACGTATCCACAACAGGAATATGGGATTCACTTGTTGATCATCCTGCTATCTTCTTGTAATACTACTAGTTCCTACTATCTGCAATAGTGGTGTTGATCCTCTCTCTCTTTTTCTTGTTGCGATTTATGTTATCTATGGAATATTATTCCCCTCTGATTTGAATTTACGTGTTGAAAAGATAACCGATGAAAGTCATGAATTCTTGGGTGACTTTTGTGGTACCACCGCATTGCTTCTATCGGCAGTGGCTCAAGAGAGAGTACATAACAGAGAGACGACGAGACAGGATCGCACATCGATCAAACCAGAACAGAAAGCTTTTCCAACGAACCGAAAGCTAGCTGAAACTGCAATTTTTGGTTCGCTAATTGGAGTTGTTGGGTACTGAAGATGGCAATGGAGCTCACATGTTTTATGATGATACCGTAACGGACAACCTAGTAGGTTAAGCTGTTGACCTATATAGAGTACATCATGTCGGTTGTGTATAGGTGGCACTCCGTGACTGACAAGATTTGCAATAATATATATATATATAGAAGCAGTTTGTTCATTGTCTACTTATTGCAGCTTACTACTGCGGCAATTCCCCACTTGGAAAAGACGACTGTCCTTAACACAACATAATTAAAGGCGCGATGCATGCTCACATTCCATGCTCCTTCCCTTTTAAAATATCAGGGAGAAGATTGTGAGTAGTAGTTTGGTTGTTGAACAATGAGATCAAAAGCTCCATCCATTTTGATTCCGATTACGGAACTAGTGGTACTTTCTTCTTGCATTGTGAGACCACAGACGATGATGTAGTAAAGATCTGGCATCTTGTGGGCTGGGTGGGGTCGATCACATGTGGTTGGAGTTGGATGGCCTTAGTTTAGTTAATTAGGGCCATGCATGCCATTTGTCCGTCCCCCTGCCAATCAAAGAGCCGAGCTTGACGAGTCCCATGTGATCCATGGCCATAAGATGCCACCTAAAAGGCTAAGCACTTGATCAGTGGGACCTTTTGCTATGCAGCGCCCTGGCAATGTCCAACAATTGATCAAATTAAAGAATCAAGGTTGGACGGACCTGTCGCGGGCCCTGAAAGTGTAGCTGTACATCTGTGTTCGTTTGGCCTGCAATGAGCTTGGGTTGGGCTGAAATGGTCCAACTAGCTAGGTTGTTTCCTTTTTCTTGGAGACCAGGAAGAATTGGTTTGGAGAAATTGTATGAAAAACAGACCACTGGAGACCGAAAAGAGCTTGGACTTAACAATAGAAGCATTGCTTACTAGAGTAGTCGTCAACCGTGGGCCGTCTATCCCAGAAGATAGCACGTTCGTTCTTCCGGAGATATATGCAGAAGCTTATTAGGTACAGGCACCACCAGGTCGCGTCGTCGTTGAGGCGATAGCAAGACGCTCGCTCGCGTCCCCGAACCACACGCCGGACGACGGCCGATCTGAACAGCGACGACGACAAGCAAGCCCATGTACGTATACGTATACGTAGTTCTCTCCAGAGTCCAGACGCCCACATGGGTATAGTCGTCCCTTGTTGTTGTCACTGTCGCGGCCGCCTGCCCCTGACCTCCGCCCTCCCGTTCCGAGATCCGAATCCGAGCCGCGCGTATTGGATCGGGCGGACACCAGGCAGGCACCCAGGGGCGGTCGCTATTTCGAATAGCGACCACATAATCAGAGACGACGTACAGTACAGTAAGGTGATGATCGATTAACAATGGAACACTCTTGGCTTGCAATGTAGTAAATTACATATCAATCGAACAAATGACCACAAGTAATTAAACAACACCGTCTAAAAAAATAAAAGAGAGAGAGAGAGAGAGAGAGAGAGGAATCAATGGATGAAACCACGCCCGTGGCCGTCGAGTGAAGATCAACTGTGGCTACGTACGTACTCGATGATGGATGAATATATAGCTAGGAAGGGGGCACCACAACCACGTCCGTCCGGCAGCAGCAACCTTAATTAATTAATTACACCGCGGGCTTGCCTTCAACGGCACCGGCAGCAGGAGTAGCACCGGCGCCGGCGACCCCCGCGGCTGCACCGGCGGCCTTGTCGACGGCGCCGCACGCTTCGGTGCACATCTTCTTGCAGCCGGGCTCCTCCTTGCCGTTGGCGCACCGCTCGTAGCAGTCGTCGTAGCACCCGTACGCGGACGCAGCCGGCACCCAGGCCGCCGCAGCCACCACCAGGGCCACCACCAACACAGCCACCACGCCCCTCCTGCTCACCTGGGCCGCCATCGCTACGTACCTAGGTTTGATTGGATTGATGATGATTTGCGTGTGCGATCAATTAATGCCCTCTGTGAGTGATTGAGTGAGAGACGCAAATTGAATTGGGTGCCCTGTCCTGTCCGACAGCTGCATATATACTACTATGTAGGAAGAGAAGAGAAGATGCTGCTGGCCAGACAGGGCGCGTGAGGCCGTGAGAGCTTCGCGGCCTGCCAATGGCGGAACATGCATATGCATGGACGCCAAGCGTACGTCGTTCCAGCTTCCGCCGCTACTCACCATTCAGAGTGAGATGGCACCGGCACTCCATCCTTTCTGCGGCCGCTCCGGCGATCGAACCAGATCGAGGATTATGTTGTCATACGCGATGCCACGGCGCCGCGTCTGTTTCGCGCTCCACGTTACGGCCCAATCCAATCCCAGTACAGCCAGAGATAGATAGACCCTTCAATTCTCTCTTTCTTTTTTTTCGTCAGACCTTGACGATGTTCAAGGGTGCCAACCCAATTTCTGCTAGTTGCTTGATTTAACCAAGCTAAGCATCAGCTTGTTTTTTTTTCACACAGAAACGCAAATACGTATAAAAGCTCACATAGTCGCACACTCTACTCTTAATTTAACTCATCCAAGAGACTTGGATCGGCTGATCTTGTGATGGCTAATCTTGAGAACCTCAACTGTAAATAAAGAGCATCAAACAAACAACACATGTCTCTATAAAATGAAGTCCTTTTTTTTACCACAAATCATTTTTTATTTTAATTTATAAGCCCTGGAATTGCAGCATGCACAATAATTTCCAGATTACAAGGTATGCATAAACTCATATTATTTCTGGAATATAAAATACTAGACATAAACCTAAATCTTGATGACGAGCATAAACATGTCTTTCTCAACGTTGTGCTCCTTACCCAAAAAATATTGTTGTTGGGAAATACTGTATATCTTTGGATGTTGTGGCGGCAAAATTTGGTGATACATTTTCTACACCCCCCTTTTAGAATGAATCTTGTTTTTGGAAACATGAGTATTTTGTATGTTTCATACTTTGAGCAAATATGTATTAGCTCGTGTTTGTTTTATTTCTATGACCTGTAGTGGTGATCTCTTGATTTAGGTTTTTTTTTTTAGTTGTTGCGCAAGAAGTTTGAACCATGCAGGATAGGGTCGAGTCTCAGATGGTTGATTGAGAGAAAGAGTATGATTTTTGTTCAAATATTTTAATTTAATTATAAATAGTTATTCAGTAAACTGTGGTCCAAGTCACAGCAGAAGAGGACTCGAGTTTAGGGAGGTTAAGTCGTTGTTGCTTAAGAAAAAAGGTGGTGAACATTGTGTGAAGTATCTCTGGTTGTCGTGTTGGAAATAATTTTTTATGCCAACATTAGACGGCACGAGAGCGACCACGCTCATCTAAAGCTGCACCCGTTGCTAGCGCGGTAGCGCCTAGTCATCCCGGACGTCTGGCGTTAGCATCGCCTATAGTCAGACAACAAACGAGCAACAATTGACTCTTGAACTTACGAGAGGGCGAACTGTGTGGCCAATCTATCCAAAGGAATCCATGACACGATCGAATGACACCGTAGTGCAAATATATAACCAAAACAGCACACCAAATATGGAGCGGATAAACAGACTGATCAAATCGCATACATGAACAAATTAGTATATGCACGGAAAAGGGCACGGTGACCACCAATGATTACATATGGTACATGGATCAGATCAGAACTGATCGGTGGAGTCATATATAGTTTGCAGATCTCTCTGAGCAAGCCTTAGTTCTTCTTGCCGGGCCACATGCTGTCGAAGTTGTTGGGGAACTCGGGGATCATGGGTTTCTGCTCCTTGTTGTTGGTGTTGACGGGGACGCCGGGTACGTTGACGGGCATCGCCTGCTGTCCCTCGTTTGTTTCCGCCGACGCCACCATCACAAGGGCGACGAGGAACAGCGCCACCACGGCCGTCTTCTTGATCAGGGCCATCGCTGCAAAGAAATTAAGCTGCCTGGTTTATTATTTGTGTGGTTAATTTGGATGTGATGAGAGCGGTGAAAACTGGGTGCCCTGTTCTTGAGCTCCATCATGTGCACCGCATATATAGGACGGAGAGGCTGTGCATTGACAGGCTAAGAGCGTGCGTACGTGAGGCCACGAGAGCTTCGCAGCCTGCCTGCCCTAAACATGGTGCTCCCAGCATGCAGCATTGCTAATTCCGCAATGTAATCTCGGACCGGGCCGGAGATAGTACGTACCGGCATGCCACCTCTCCTCTCTTTTGCGGATGCTCTGGATGATCGTGCATAATTTTGTCATGTTTTTGCTGTGTGCCATTTGCAAGCTCCAGTCCCAGGTCATATGGGCTTAGAGATGAAACTTTGTTTCTCGAGCAATTTGTAAATATCTCTATTTTTCAATAATAAGGTAGGAGTAGAAAGGAGAAAGCAGTAGCAGCTTCACTCTTGCCTTTTCGGCTACTTTCTTCAAGAACGCCTTGGCATGTTACACGCTCCCTTTGTTGAAGAGCGCATGCCTGCAAGCTAAGTAAATATTTCCCAGTCGAGCCAAATATATATCTTATACACTTTGAAAAGCGATGCCATCCGTCCTTGTCAAATTGACTAGCTACACAAAGAGCAGCGTGAATCAGGATCAGTTCCTCTCCTTTCAGCTGTATTCTTTCCCGGTGGTACGCCATGCATCCAGCGCATGGATCTCAATCTCTTCTTCGTCTTGCTCTTCCACACTGGACTGGGCAATGGACACGATCGTGGCGTCCAGTGAATTACCCACTCGAGCCAAGCAAAGAAAGCATCATATCTGCCCGGACATATCAACATCCACATAACAGCATGTGAATTAAGTGTGTTAGCAGCACAGGTCGTGGTCAAGAATAAAGGTCCAGCACCAAACAAAGACATACGTGACAGTGTAAAATTAAGTAAGACAATGCTCTGCGGTGACGTGAGTGAGCTCTGATTCAGCCGTAATCGGCGCCCAAAACGCGCGCTCCGTTTTGTTTATTGTTTGAAAACATTTCAATTAGCAGGACACGAATCAACTTGATTTGTTGGAGTTTTCTTTTCCGGAACAGAACCCGTCCTGGATTTTGTTATGATTGAATTCGACGAACAAATGGGAGTTCCGCGTCAGATCCAGCACAGTCGTTGATGGAGCCGTTCATCAGCTGTACACGCACCGCGTCGTTTACAACGTGCACACACATTAAATAACTACAACATGAGACCTTTGTTTGGATAACGTAGTGAACAGCATATATCAACCAGATTAATAAGTAGCCTCGCATTGTGCACGGTCGCAGTACTTAAATCTCTCTTGCCGTTTCGGCCGTCGAAACGCTAGTTCATCAGGACAGTGCGTGAATTCACCAGCCGAGTCACTACTTGTACCATTGAGATTTAAAATGCTACTTTGAATTGTTTGGAATAGTCAATCGGTGCATGCAGCATGTTTCTCCTTACCATTCTGTCTCTACCGTCACCATGGATGATGGATCTCACTATCTCAGATCTCCCCGGCCTTGAAATTTGATATGGTGTGTATACTATAGGCGCACGCGGCGCACGCTAGCTGTAGCTGGTTGCGTCAAGTCTCTCCTTTAGTGGCCATTGAAAAGTATATATATGAAAAGGGAAAAAAAATATATCTTTCACCTCCTCGACCCGCCTATAAATACACCCTTTCTCCACGATGTTCCAAGAAGAGGAGCTCAATCGATCTGTCTGCTCATACATTCCAAGACGATCAACGAGCCAGGATGGTGGGGAGTTACAGTGCTGTTGCTGGAGAAACAGCAGTGGCAGCCTGGGATGATCAGCTTCAGCTCGCTGATGTGCAGGCTGTGGTGGGTGATCACGATGAGCAGGAGGCAGGCGTCCCCGTGATCCCGCCGGAGGAAGGGTTTGCTGTGGAGGAGCCGCCGGTGGACGAGGCGGTCAACTTGATTTGTTGGAGTTTTCTTTTCCGGAACAGAACCCGTCCTGGATTTTGTTATGATTGAATTCGACGAACAAATGGGAGTTCCGCGTCAGATCCAGCACAGTCGTTGATGGAGCCGTTCATCAGCTGTACACGCACCGCGTCGTTTACAACGTGCACACACATTAAATAACTACAACATGAGACCTTTGTTTGGATAACGTAGTGAACAGCATATATCAACCAGATTAATAAGTAGCCTCGCATTGTGCACGGTCGCAGTACTTAAATCTCTCTTGCCGTTTCGGCCGTCGAAACGCTAGTTCATCAGGACAGTGCGTGAATTCACCAGCCGAGTCACTACTTGTACCATTGAGATTTAAAATGCTACTTTGAATTGTTTGGAATAGTCAATCGGTGCATGCAGCATGTTTCTCCTTACCATTCTGTCTCTACCGTCACCATGGATGATGGATCTCACTATCTCAGATCTCCCCGGCCTTGAAATTTGATATGGTGTGTATACTATAGGCGCACGCGGCGCACGCTAGCTGTAGCTGGTTGCGTCAAGTCTCTCCTTTAGTGGCCATTGAAAAGTATATATATGAAAAGGGAAAAAAAATATATCTTTCACCTCCTCGACCCGCCTATAAATACACCCTTTCTCCACGATGTTCCAAGAAGAGGAGCTCAATCGATCTGTCTGCTCATACATTCCAAGACGATCAACGAGCCAGGATGGTGGGGAGTTACAGTGCTGTTGCTGGAGAAACAGCAGTGGCAGCCTGGGATGATCAGCTTCAGCTCGCTGATGTGCAGGCTGTGGTGGGTGATCACGATGAGCAGGAGGCAGGCGTCCCCGTGATCCCGCCGGAGGAAGGGTTTGCTGTGGAGGAGCCGCCGGTGGACGAGGCGGCCGCGGCGGAGCGTCAGGCCGAGATCGCCGGCCTCCTCTCCCGGTTCGGCCAGCACCTCCACGACAGGACCCAACACCACCTTGGTTACCCGTACAATCTGGACTTTGATTTCAGCTTGTTGGCGCGGTTCCAGAGCTTCTGCATCAACAACCTGGGCGATCCCTTCATCGAGAGCAACTACGGCGTGCACTCGAGGCGCTTCGAAGTGGCAGTGCTGGACTGGTTTGCTCGTCTCTGGGACCTCAACAAGGACCAGTACTGGGGCTACATCACAACCTGTGGGACGGAAGGGAATTTGCACGGTCTTCTCCTCGGGTCAGTCACTGTAATCAACACCAAACTTCTCTTATTAGATCTCTATTGCTGAATCATTCACCATTACCCTTTCTTACTCTCCTGCAATTTGCACATTCAGGAGAGAGCTGTTTCCTGACGGGATCATGTATGCCTCTGGCGAGTCACATTACTCTGTCTTCAAGGCCGCTAGAATGTACAGAGTCGAGTGTGTCAAAATCGACACCCTGGTTTCCGGAGAGATGAACTGTACTGATTTTAAATCCAAACTACTGCAGAACACTGGGAGTCCCGCCATTGTCAACGTAAACATCGGTCAGTACATACTTCTCGTTTCAGTTCATGCTTAAATTTTGGTTTTATCTCTTCCTCGAGGCTGAAAAGGCAGTTTTCTTTTTTCCCTTTTGTTGATTGCAGGAACGACTGTTAAGGGAGCGATTGATGATCTCGATAGGATTATCAGAACACTTGAAGAGTGTGGATTTGTTGGTCGCTTTTACATTCACTGTGATGGTGCTCTAGCAGGTCTTATGATGCCGTTTATCAAACAAGTGGGTCTTTGTCTTTCGCTTCAGATATTTATGTTGGATCTCCGTTACTAAATTAAAGTCGGTGCGTGTCACACCTGTCTTGACAAAAGCAGTAGGCTAACAAGTCAACTAATACATTTCTTGATTTTGCTTTTCCAGGCACCAAAAGTGACTTTCAATAAGCCTATCGGAAGCGTTAGTGTTTCCGGACACAAGTTCATGGGATGCCCAGTACCATGTGGCGTTGTAATTACTAGGCAAGAACATGTAAATGTGTTATCAACTAATATTGAGTACCTATCCTCAAGAGACGCAACCATCATGGGAAGCCGCAATGGCCATGCTCCAATTTTCTTGTGGTACACACTGAATAAGAAGGGTTACAGAGGCATCCGTAAAGATGTTCAGAGGTGCTTAAGGAATGCAAATTACCTCGTATACCGTCTCAAAGAAGCGGGAATAAGTGCATCTTTGAACCCTTTCAGCAACACGGTAGTGTTCGAGAGGCCGAAAGAAGAAACGTTTGTGCACAAGTGGCAACTTGCATGCGAGGGGAACATAGCACATGTGGTGGTCATGCCGAACATCACCATAGAAAAACTTAATGATTTTGTCGAAGATCTTGCCATCGAACGAGCTATTTGGTACCAAGACGAGGGTTGTGCTGCCCCATGCATTGCAAAGGATATTGGGCATGAGAATTGTCTTTGCGGTGACCACAACAAGAAGGCAAGAATGTCGTAAAATCCTCAGAGTACCGAATGGTACATTATTTGGCTTTCATGAAACTGTTTTTATCGTACCATGTATAAATATGTTGTATAATGTATCAATAAACTACTCCGACGACGCTCCATGTTGTATTTGTTTTAAGCTCAGCCAAGGAAAATATTACAGATAATAGAAAAACAATATCTACTACATAAATGACAATATTCATCCTTAAAAAAATGACAATACGCACCAACAAATTATAATTCTATAAAACGTAGACAAACTTAAACCCGTACAAACATTCTACACAAAAATCTGAAAAAATTGATGTATTTTTCCAGTCAGATGTAAATACGATGTACAAGCATCATATTTTTTTTTATGGTTTTCCAAGAAAATGTTATAGATAATAGAAAGGCTACATTCACTACATAAATGATATTTCATCAACAAATTACAATTATAAAAAAGGCAGACAAAATCAAAGTTCAAACAATATACACAAAAGCTGACAAAAAATGATATATTTTTTGAATTAGATGTAGCTACATTATAAACCATTTTATCAAAAAAAGTTAATAATATTTTTTAGAGAACACCTGGAAAGGGAAGTGCTAGTAAATGATTAGGAAGGGTCTAGAAAGGCTGGAAAGGGAATTTTGCTAGTGGAAAAGAAAAGAAAAGAAAATACACGAGGCCAACTGGTCCTGGCTGTCCATGCTTGAACAGCGCGACCGACCGAGAGCCACAGATATAGCGGGGCAGCCGCAGCCACCTCCGCCTCCAAAGCTTCACAACTGCCTCCCCAGCTCTCCGTCGCGCTGCACGTCGTCGGTAATCCTCTCCTCCTCCTATCCTCCTCTCCCGCGTGATCGAACTGCTCTAGTCTGGATCTCTCCGTGCTCGTGTTCCTGATCTATAGCATTTGGGTGTTTGGGAGCCAGATCTGAGTCACCTGGCCCGAGATCTGCAGTCCTGTCTTGCGTTCTAGTCGCTTCTCGTTGGTGTCCGCGCCAGATCCAGGGCGGAGACCCTGGGATCCGCGCGCTGGTTTCGATTAAGTACGTGTTCGTCTGCTTGATGGGCTCGCGGCGGGCAAATGGTACCTGCCCATTAACTGTTGCTGATCCCGATCCGTATATTTTGGATGTCGATGCATCTGATGCGTGCAAATTTATTCACCGGTTCACGCGCGCTTGTCTCGGATGTGGTAGTGGCTTGTTGCGTGCTTGAATGTGCTGATATTAGGTTGCCTTGTTCCAGTTCGGGTCAGTGGAAGAGGCTGAGATCGCTTTGGTCAGGGGTGATGGTGAAGTTCGTTCTGATTATGTCCCTTAATTCATTGGTAGTGCCGCAAGAGCAGTTCCCTAAGCATATCGTTTGGAGTAGGCTATGGAATACTCGCTTAGTAAACTTGTATAAGGTTAACTGTGAGTCACTGATGATTGACTATGGGTCAATTGGCATGCTCCTTTGAAGTAGCTTTTGTTTTTCAAACTGGCTTGTAGGTGCCTAATAGAAAAGGTGCCTAACGTTAAATATGAATTTAGCTACCTCTGCTGGACACATTATAGAGAAATGGATTAGACCATTTTCATCATTTGATGGGTCCTCTGCGGGCCATCACTTTAAAAGAATTCAAATCACTAATAGAAAAAGGATGGCCGACTAGTACTTGTGCACTATTTTTACAACAAGTGAGCCTAGTTGCTAGTATCAGGTTTTCCTTGCAAAATCGTAATACTTCAGTGAATAGGAACTAACTATAGTCTGCTCTGTACATATTTTGTTGTTATTGATGACTTCTAAATGCATGATGTGGCCGATGTATCTTTGAAGCCCATGTTTACTTATGTCTATGGATTCCTATGGCACAGTAGGACGATGTCGTCATTGATAACTGATACCCCTTTCATGCTACCTTGTGCAGACTAAACCTCTAGGAAATGGCTGACGGTGAGGATATCCAGCCCCTTGTCTGTGACAATGGAACTGGAATGGTCAAGGTAAGGAACTGCACCTGTTAACCACTGTTACATGTGTCATCTCCATCTGTTATACTGTAATAATTAGAGTTATATTTAATTTGGCAGGCTGGGTTTGCCGGTGACGATGCACCAAGGGCAGTTTTCCCTAGCATTGTTGGCCGTCCCCGCCACACTGGTGTCATGGTAGGAATGGGGCAGAAGGATGCGTATGTTGGTGATGAGGCCCAGTCCAAGAGAGGTATTCTCACGTTGAAGTACCCAATTGAGCATGGTATTGTGAGCAACTGGGATGATATGGAGAAGATCTGGCATCACACTTTCTACAATGAGCTTCGTGTTGCACCTGAGGAGCACCCTGTGTTGCTCACTGAAGCTCCATTGAACCCTAAAGCCAACAGGGAGAAAATGACGCCGATTATGTTTGACTCCGT
>LAPY01004196.1:0-14550 GCA_000970635.1 Eragrostis tef
GACATGAGCATTTGACACTCACGTTCAGTTCATATTATAGATATGATATCCCTTAAAGGGTGAATATAATGTAATCTGAAAAAGCCAAGCGAGTGGTAGATGATCAAACAACACATGATAAATTCATGCTTTACGGTTCAGCGGAAGGAAGGCAACTACATAACCAAAACAATCAGCAACCTTTTCCACCAACTATCGCAGCGTAAGGAGTCAAATCAGAATTAAAAGAAACGAATTATTAGAACGAGGGGAAAAACATATAGGTTAATAGACTCGCCCTAACTGAAGTTTTTATTATCAAGCCGATGACCCACCCTTCTCCGTACGAAGCTTTTATTATCAAGCCGATGACCCACCCTTCTCTAATGAATACAAGGTAAGGATTACAAAGATTGTAAGAGGCGCGTGTATGTCCAGAGAGAATAAAAAAGATAAATGACACTATCATAACTGAAAAAGTGACGAAATCCATTCAGTATAATTTGATACTATAAACAGTCTTATAGTCTTATTCTCAGTCACACTGAAATATGATATAACAAACAATATCCTACCAATTATCAGGTACTACCCAGCTAGTAACTGCACTACCGTTCAACTCATTTTTGTGATGCGAGCCTTTTTGTACATGGGCTAGTATGATGTGCCAACAGTTAAATGACAACTTTTCAGTTAGCATACAGCCTAATGGAGCCACTACCAACATTCAATAGAAACACATCGTGTCTATCAAAAAAAGAAACAATAATAGAAGCATACATGCAGACAAAATATGAAGAGGAAACCCAACGACAACTCATCACATACCTGATTAACAGCAACTGATATAACAATAGTGTCCACAGCTCATATCGTAGTTCTATCATTTACCAATCCTTGATCAAGAGTGTCTTTCCCCTAGGAATATATGACAATGCATCAAATGAGGGTTAGTCATAGAACAGGCACCACTCGTATTTTATTATTTTGTATCCTGTGGCTCTACTACCTGGTTCTCTCATGAAAAAAAATAAGCCAAAATAAACAAGACAACTAAAATCTAATGTTTCTCAGTACTAAATAGTAACACATGCTAAGCCTACTTTTCTGATTATAACAACAAGAAAAAAAGAATTTTTAGCTCCAACCTTTGATAACATTTCCCTGTAGTCAGGCTTCCTTTACCAACGAAATTATGCCACAAAGACTGATAGTAGTGAGAAGTCAAAACATTTCAGGTAACACAAAAAAAAAGTCAGTTGAACATTTACTTGCTGTGCATGGAAAACAAAACTGCACTTCGAAATCAACTAGAAAAATGAAAAGTTTTATGGTTGGCAGACAAACCTTAGCAACACATTGCATTGACTTTTCAACACACATGTGGTAAACCATTCGATAAGATACCTGGGTAACAAGAGCCGCATATACATATACATATACATATATATATATAAAAACCAGAAAAAGAGTGTCACAGTTAAGAACATATATTCATCCCAAATACTGCATTTCAATTTTTTATGACCATCATCACCACCCAATTCAGGTTTCAGTTTCCCATAATATGCTAGAAATGACTAAATAAGCACTCTCCAGATCCACAATATCCACTCAATTTTATGGAATGAAGGAGTCTAAAAGTTCTCTGCAGCTAATTCACTTCATATCACCAACTTAACAGGACATAGCCGAAAGAAATTGTACAAAAGAAATTGTCGAAATAAACTCAACAAAATAGACATGCCCAATCATTTACTGTTTCATGCGTGTGCAAGTGCAACAGCAGGTATTATATATATGCAACTGGCATTTTCAACAAAAGATTTCGAATGTTGTGTGGCAACTGAAACCATTTCCTTTAATAGATAGATGTATGGTGGTTAAGGATCTAACACTTTTATCCATGGAGAATATATGTTATCATGTCAAAAGCAAACAGCACAAATACCCAAAATCGAAGAACAACATTTGAAATTGGGAGCATGGGTAAAGGCGCTAACACATGATTTGTTTCATTATCTCTTCGTTTTTTAATCAATAATACGCAAAATTGAAGAATTAAACAATTCCCAACGAAAGAAACAACAACCGGTTGCTATTCTTCCTCTCACCAACGTCACGAACTAATCCAAAAAGAAGAGATCCCGCACTCAGCCAATCAATTCGCATCGCATGCACATCAAGTCAGCAAGATACAAAATACATGAGATAGTGCAAGATGCAGGGGAGGAAAGCGGAGGGAAGGAGAGTACCTTGCCGGAGCGCTTCTCGTAGTGGCACATCCTCATCGCAGCGGTTCTTGACGGAGCTCTGCAGATGGCGACTCTTCCGGATCTCCACTCGGCGAAACAGAGGTCGAGACCATGTTGTTCGGCCGCCTTCGACGCCCCTCAGCTGCTCAGCAGAGGAACACGGTCCTTCACCATCTGGTGTACCCCGGGAGGCGAGGACGAGGGCCCACGTTGCTTCTTGAAGGGGCCCTTCTCGCGGCGGTTGGGCACTCCTTTGCGCTGCCGCGGTCGATCGCTCTTCCGGAGCGGGAAGCCGGGAAGAAGAAGAAGCGGGGGGCACTCGGTGGGAAATAAATGAGGGAGACCAGAGGACGGTTGTGGGGTCGCGTCGGTTACTCAGCCGCAGGAGGACGATTCACGTCACGGGGGGTGGTGGCCAGGTGGCGTCGCTTCGGGGAAAGGAAGCGACGCATGCCGCTCGAGGACTCGACGCGTCGGTTCACGAAGAGACGGCTCGGGCTCGGGGCTCCCAACGTCGGTCTTTGAGCCAGGCTGTAGCGGACCAAGCACCGCACGAGCCAGGCTCGGTAAAAACGCAAATCAAATCCGTTCCCCCAGAGCGTGGCCGAGCGATACTTTTTGCATCAAGCCGTTCAAAGCCAGACGCTAAGCCAGGCAACCAATCAATATGTCCATGCATCCCACGGGCCAAGCCAGTTTAGATTTTGCAACCAATCAACGCACTCTTACGTTCCAAGAGTCTGGCCACTTTATATACAACTAACCAATCACCCTCTAAGGCTTTGTGGATGGGCTATCCATCGGAAATACCAAGCACCCTCTGAATAAGGATCGCCAATTTTCTCTACTGCCCCTTCCATTTTGCAAAGGAAACATTTTCAAAGATGTTTGTAAAAGTAGTCGCAAGAATTACATTTCAGCTTATATGACGTCAACATATTATGCACTATTATTACTATGTATTATACACATCTCTTAATATAAATAAATTACATTGGTGCTTCTTATTTTAATCTATAAACCATTCTCTTATACAACATGGTGCACAAGATTTGTTTTGTGGTCTCATGCATGAATTGAATGGATTACAAGCTGTCTGTTTTTGTTGTTTGTGTGCAACAATCAAAACACTTATGGACAACAGTTGTCTGTAGCACTGCGGATGCCTTTACTCGACGATGAATACCATGCAGATCACAAGGACGCATAGATCGGTGATGTGGCTTTTTCTTTGGAAGACGTTAGTCCACTGGCCAGCGAAGAGTACAGGCCTTGGGCGTTGTTGGAGTTTCAGCCAGACCTTAAGAACCATTTTTTTCAAGGGGGAATGTGAGCTTTATTAAGCACCAAATAACTTTTAATATTATCATACTAATTCATTCATGTACTACTTGTTCTTGGCGCTACAAAATTTTGGTTGCAAGCTGTAATTGATATTGGCCTCCTTCTCTTGAAAAAAAAAAGTTGAACCTTGGGTTTTGAGAATATTAGGAACAGATTTTCTATAGGTATGATGGTCTTAATGCGTGGTAGGTTATGTTAGATTTGTGATGATATGTGTGTTGAGGAGAAAAGGTAGGGGTGAGAAAACGAAGTTGTTTTCAATATTTAAATGCACTTTTCTCATAAATCATAAGTCAATTTTTGAATCCGTTTCAACATTTTGGTCCTCAAACTAATTAAGTTGTTCACCATATATATACACTACCAGAAAGGTTAATTCGGTAAAAGTGTTTCCCATGTGTTAAAATAACTGAGGGTTGGATACACTAGAGCACGAGGAATGTTGAATACCCTGTGTGTTTTCTTGTCAGCACGCGAGAAAGCTAAAGCTGAGTTTTTCATACATCTATTGTCAGACAGGAACTCATCCAAGTGTATTAGCATACAACATGGTTTGTTTGGTTGAGGGGGTCAAAGTGATGATGATTCAGGTGCCCCTACACCATGGTCGGCCTTTGCCGACAATTAAGAGTAGGGAAAACTAGCTTATTCCTATCTAAATATTTTTTATTACATAGTACAAACACTCACGCACGCACTCACCCCGTATGAACACACATATGCAAACTTTATCTTTATGAGCATTTTTAAAAACTGACCCGGCAAATCCTCGAGATTGAAGAAGTCACCACTGCCCGATTTCCAGCTATGACTTCTTCAATCTATGTGAAAAGGAGCGTGGCCGAGCGATACTTTTTGCATCAAGCCGTTCAAACCCAGACGCTAAGCCACGCAACCAATCAATATGTCCATGCATCCCACGGGCCAAGCCAGTTTAGATTTTGCAACCAATCAACGCACTCTTACGTTCCAAGAGTCTGGCCACTTTATATACAACTAACCAATCACCCTCTAAGGCTTTGTGGATGGGCTATCCATCGGAAATACCAAGCACCCTCTGAATAAGGATCGCCAATTTTCTCTACTGCCCCTTCCATTTTGCAAAGGAAACATTTTCAAAGATGTTTGTAAAAGTAGTCGCAAGAATTACATTTCAGCTTATATGACGTCAACATATTATGCACTATTATTACTATGTATTATACACATCTCTTAATATAAATAAATTACATTGGTGCTTCTTATTTTAATCTATAAACCATTCTCTTATACAACATGGTGCACAAGATTTGTTTTGTGGTCTCATGCATGAATTGAATGGATTACAAGCTGTCTGTTTTTGTTGTTTGTGTGCAACAATCAAAACACTTATGGACAACAGTTGTCTGTAGCACTGCGGATGCCTTTACTCGACGATGAATACCATGCAGATCACAAGGACGCATAGATCGGTGATGTGGCTTTTTCTTTGGAAGACGTTAGTCCACTGGCCAGCGAAGAGTACAGGCCTTGGGCGTTGTTGGAGTTTCAGCCAGACCTTAAGAACCATTTTTTTCAAGGGGGAATGTGAGCTTTATTAAGCACCAAATAACTTTTAATATTATCATACTAATTCATTCATGTACTACTTGTTCTTGGCGCTACAAAATTTTGGTTGCAAGCTGTAATTGATATTGGCCTCCTTCTCTTGAAAAAAAAAAGTTGAACCTTGGGTTTTGAGAATATTAGGAACAGATTTTCTATAGGTATGATGGTCTTAATGCGTGGTAGGTTATGTTAGATTTGTGATGATATGTGTGTTGAGGAGAAAAGGTAGGGGTGAGAAAACGAAGTTGTTTTCAATATTTAAATGCACTTTTCTCATAAATCATAAGTCAATTTTTGAATCCGTTTCAACATTTTGGTCCTCAAACTAATTAAGTTGTTCACCATATATATACACTACCAGAAAGGTTAATTCGGTAAAAGTGTTTCCCATGTGTTAAAATAACTGAGGGTTGGATACACTAGAGCACGAGGAATGTTGAATACCCTGTGTGTTTTCTTGTCAGCACGCGAGAAAGCTAAAGCTGAGTTTTTCATACATCTATTGTCAGACAGGAACTCATCCAAGTGTATTAGCATACAACATGGTTTGTTTGGTTGAGGGGGTCAAAGTGATGATGATTCAGGTGCCCCTACACCATGGTCGGCCTTTGCCGACAATTAAGAGTAGGGAAAACTAGCTTATTCCTATCTAAATATTTTTTATTACATAGTACAAACACTCACGCACGCACTCACCCCGTATGAACACACATATGCAAACTTTATCTTTATGAGCATTTTTAAAAACTGACCCGGCAAATCCTCGAGATTGAAGAAGTCACCACTGCCCGATTTCCAGCTATGACTTCTTCAATCTATGTGAAAAGCTTGTGAAATGTCACCTGCCATAGAGTCATGCATATCTAGGCTAATGCCTCGAAATTGGCCAAGCGCTAAAATCGGCCTCGAGCGTGTGCTATAGCCTATGAAAACGTCTTAAATAGCAGTTTTCGCAAAACTCCTCTAAGCACCGAGAAGTGGCCCACGACGTGTATTATGGGTGAAAGGTTACTTCCACTTTCATTCTACGTGAAGATCAAAGAAATTAAGATGGATTTACACATCTCCAAAACAGGCTAGTAACGGGTACTCACAGCCCCGAAATCCCCTTAAAGGAGCGCCTCACGCTCTGAAAATGCCTGAAACCTTGTTAAACGTCTCCTATCATAAGACCATGCATATCTAGGCGAACAACTCAAAATCGGACCAGGTGGCAAAAACCGGCCCGGAGCAAGCGCTATAATCCATGAAAACGGCCTAAAATGATTGTTAGATCCTCTCAGCCCATAGAAGCCCGGGAGGTGTACTATAGGTGAGAGGTTGCTTTAACTTCCATTATACATGAAGATCAAAGAGATAGAGATGGATTTACATAGCCCGAAAACATGCTAGTAACGGGTGCTCGCATCCCCGAAACACCCTTAAAGGGGGCGTCGCCCACCCCAAAAATCCACAAAAACCTCGTAAAATATTTCCTACCATAGAGTCATGCATATCTAGGCTAATGTCTTGAAATCGGGCCAAATGCTAAAAATCGGCCCAGAGGGTGTGCTATGGCCCATCAAAACGGCGTGAAACCGCAACTTTTGCGATAATCATAGGGCCCCGAAATGCCCTTAGAAGGGTGCAGCCAAAAATTCATGAAAACCTCATGCAAGGTCTCCCATAGGGCATTGCATATCTAGGCGAACGTCTCAAAATCAGATCAGGTGCCAAAAATTGGTCGGAACGTGTGCTATAGCACATGAAAACAGGTGTTGACTCCTCTGAGCCCGGAGAAGTAGCCCGTGAGGGGTACTATCGGTGAGAGGTAGCTTCCTCTTTCATTCTAGATGAAGATCAGAGAGAACAGGGACGAATTTACACAGCCCGAAAACATGCTAGTAACGTGTGCTCACGGGACCAAAATGCCCCAAAAGGAACTCCGCACGCTCCAAAAATCCAGAAAAATCTCGTGAAATATCTCCTACCATAAGGCCATGCATATCTAGGTTGCCGTCTTAAAATCAGGCCGAGTACCTCAAATCGGCCCCGAGCGTGTGCTTGAAAACCATTAGTGTCGGCTCCCCTCAGATCGGAGAAGTGGCTCGCGAGGTGTCCTATAAGTGAGAGGTTGCTTCCGCCTTCATTCTACGTGAAGATCAAAGAGATAGGGATCGATTTGCACAATCTAAAAACAGGTTAGTAACGGGTGCTCACGACCCCAAAATGCCCTTAATGGGGCATCGCACATCTCAAAAATCCATACAAACCTCGTGAAATGTCTAATACTATATGTGACACCCCGGTGTCTCAGTTCTTATTTTTCTATCCTGCTAGAACAGTATATGCAGCCCAGCATATAAAAGGATCAAATAATTCTATAAGAGAAATGATGAAAAATGTAAAAGAAGGTAAATTTGGATGAAATTTACAAAGAAAGTTTCAATTTTGAGCTTCACCAGAAGAAATCAAGAATTTATCCAAAAGTTTCGAGTAGAACATAAATTCCCTAAAAATCCCAGGAACAGTTGCACTTGGGAACCCATTTAAATAAATGAAACAGTCTTATAATTTAAACAACTTGTTTGAATTTTAAATTTAAGTTCCTGACAATGTACCTTAATTAAAGATGAGAAATATGGAGTACGAATGATTAGGAAATCGCAGGAAAAATTTGTGGTTAATCGGAATTTGGTTTGACCTTCATTTAGATTTTACAAAGGAGAAAGAAATTCAAATAGAAAATGAAAAACAGTGTGGGACCCACCTGTCATACACACAAGTCTTGATCTTTCTTCCTCTGCTCCACCGCGACGCTGCGCATGAGCGCCACCGAGCAGGCTGCCTGCTTGCCTGCTTCACCTCGAGCTGCCTCAGGATAGGAACAAGTCCCTCCCACTCTGCTTCACTCTCTCCCACCGCCGTTGCACCCTGCAGCTCCCTCTCTCTCGCTCAATCGCTGAACCAAGCCGCCATGGTCGCCCGAAGCTGAGCTCCAGCTCGCCGTCGCTCTGGACCGCCTCAACTCGAGCTACCAACTGCAAAAGAACCGCCAAGACATCCTCTTTCCATCCCCGCAGCACCTCGACGTCGTCCCCAAGTCCCTTGGCCGGAATCGAGTTTCTTTCCCCGACGAGCTCCGTCAACCCTACCTCGATTCCTCATTGAAATTCGTCGACCTCGGTGAGCCCCTATTCGATTCCTCGCATTAGAAGCTTCCTCACATCTTCCGTAATTCATTTGATTCATTGCCCGTTCAATTCCATTACTCAAATCCAGACCGATTCGTTGTTGGCCCCTTGATCAAGTATTGAACAGTACCGAGTGCATACTAGTGCTATGGGAGCTAGTAAACTGATGTAGCTTGTACGGTGGCATCGTTGGTTGGTAACCAGTACACTGGTCGAGAGACACGCTGGGCGTAGTTGGGCAGGTTCAGGCTATGACGGTAGTGGGACGGCTGCCCAACTCGTGAGACTGGACCCTGCCTTGGTGTTTACTGTCTTGTGAAAGGTTGCCATATATGACCTTCGTTGGTGCATATATGTCGTGTATCTCGGGTTTTTGCCAGCTGGTATAAATCGATTGCAGTCGCTGTCCCTCGCAGTAATGAGTACCCGCTTGTGAATTGAGTCATCACGTAGCACACATATAAGAATGATGAATATGGATGATGGTTATAGGAGTTGAAAGAAAGTCTATTATGATATTTGGATCCTGCTTAAATTACATGTTTTACTGATGCTTGAAAGTAGTTAAGCTCACTTGTCTTCTTGTTTGATAATGAAGATAAAAGATGGCTAAAAGTTGCTAGCAAGAATTAGTTATGCTTAAGTGCGAGTCCTTTACAAATGAGACCCTCCTATGTCAGCCTTGCATGTCTAGTGTTATTTGACGGTTAAGACTTGCTGAGTAATTAGTACTCAGGCTTTGTGCCATTGTGGTTTTCTATTAGTACAGATGTAGATCTTCCGGAAGGAGTGCTTCCTTGGGACGTGCAAGTCCCCGAAGGATGGACTGCTCATTGGGAGTCAGATGTGCCGCCGCAGTGATGTGTGTTGCTACGGTAATAATCCGGACGGGCTCGGATTATTACTTTTGCTGTACCGTGAGAGTTAGCTAGACTCTCGTGTATCAAACGTGTTTTGAACTTGTCGTTTACGCTTCCGCTACTCTGTAATATGTCCGCTATACTTTGAACCAGTCTTGTAATAACAATAATGTAAAATGCATCGCAAAGTGTTGGTATTATCTCGTGTCTGCTTAAACAGCACCGTGGGACAAAGATCCTGTGGATCGGACTGTCAGACTATAGGACCATGCATATCTAGAATAACGTCTCAAAATCAGGCCATGTGCTAAAAATCGGCCCGGAGCGTGTGCTACTCATGAAAATGGCGTGAAACCGCAATTTTCGCGAAAACCTTGGGTATCCTCGCAGTATGGGGAAGTGGCCTGTGAAAGTGTACAATGGGTGAGATGTTGCTTCCATCTCCATCCTAAGTGAAGATCAAAGAGACAAAGATGGATTTACCATCCCAACAACTGGCTAGTAACGGGTGCTCATGCCCCAGAAATGCCCTTAATGGGGCGTCGCATGCCCCAAAAATCTATGAAAACATCATGAAATGTCTCATCCATAGGGTCATGCAAATCTAGCCTAATGCCTCAAAATGGGGCTCAATGCCAAAAACTGACGCGGAATGTGTGCTGAAAACGGTGTGAAACCATAGTTTTCGCGAAAACAATGGGTGTCGGCTCCTCTCAGTCCAGAAAAATGACCTGTGAGGCGTACTATGGGTGAGATGTTGCTTCCACTTCCTTTCTACCCGACAATCAAACACATAGGGGTAAAGTTACACAACTCGAAAATAATTGGTGCTCACGGCCCCGAAATGTCCTTAAAGGGCCTGAAATTCCATGAAAACCTCGTGAAACTTCTTTTATGACAGGGCCATGCATATGTAGGCTAACACCTCGAAATCGGGTCAGGTACCAAAAATCGGCCCGGAGCATGTGCTATAATCATGAAAACTGCCTGAAACGACAGTTTTTGTGAAAACCATGGTTATCGGCTCCTCTCAGTCCAGAGAAGTGTCCCATGAGGTCTCCTATGAGTGAGGAGTTGTTTTCACTTCCATTCTATATGAAGATCAAAGAGACAGTGATGGATTTACGCAACCCAAAGACAGGCTAGTAACAAGTGTTCACGGTCCCAAAATACTATGAAACAGGCGCCACATGCTCAAAAAATCCTTGAAAAGTTTCTCCTACCATAAGGCCATGCATATCTAGATTGGTGCCTTGAAATCGGGCTGAGCACCAAAAATTGGCCCGGAGCGTGTAATATAGCCCATAAAAATGGCCTGAAACGGAAGTTTTCGCGAAAACTATGGGTATTGGCTCCTCTCAGCCCTGAGAAGTGGCCCGTGAGGTGTAATAT
This sequence comes from Eragrostis tef, assembly GCA_000970635.1. Taxonomy (NCBI): domain Eukaryota; kingdom Viridiplantae; phylum Streptophyta; class Magnoliopsida; order Poales; family Poaceae; genus Eragrostis; species Eragrostis tef. The sequence continues at coordinate 10,591 of LAPY01004196.1, forward strand.
AGCTGAAAGATTTCTTTCACTTCTATTCTACGTGAAGATTAAAGAGATAGGGATGGATTTACACATCCCAAAAAACAAGCTAATAACGGGTGCTAAAGGCCCTAAAATGCCTTTAAAGGGGAGCCGCACGCTCTGAAAAAATATGAAAACCTCCTTAAATGTCTTCTATCATAGGGCCATGCACATATAGACTAACACATCGAAATCAGGCAAGGTGCCAAAAATCGGCCCGAAGCAAAAGCTATAACTTATGAAAACGGCATGAAACGGAAATTTTCGTGAAAACTATGGTTGCCGGCTCCTCCGGCATGGAGAAGTGGCCCGGGAGGTGTACTATGAGTCAGAGGTTGCTTCCACTTTTATTTTATATGAAGATCAAAGAGATAAAGATGGATTTACACAGGCAAAAAATAGGCTAGTAATAGGTGCCCACAGTCCCGAAATGCCCTTAAAGAGAAACCACACACTCCGAAATTTCATAAAAAATATCGTAAAATGTCTACTGCCACAGGGCCATGTATATCTAGGCTAACGCATTGAAATCAAGCCAAATGTCAAAAATCGTCCAGGAGCGTGTGCGCTATAACTCATGAAAACAGCCTGAAACAGTAGTTTTCGTGAAAACCATGAGTGTCGTCTCCTCTCAGCCTCGAGAAGTGGCCCGTAAGGTGTAGTATGAATTAAGGTTGCTTCCACTTTAATTCTATGTAAAGATCAAAGAGATAGGGATAGATTTACACATCCCAAAAACTGGCTAGCAACAGGTGCTAAAGTCCCTGAAATGCCCTTAAAGGGATGCCGCACGATCCAAGAATCCATAAAAACCTCATTAAATATATCCTACCATGGGGCCATGTGTATGTAGGCTAACATATCGAAATCGGACCAGGTGCCAAAAATCGGCCCGGAGCAAGTGCTATAACCCATAAAAATGGCTTGAAACGACAATTTTCATGAAAACTATGGTTGTCGGCTCCTCTCAGCTAAGAGAAGTGGTCTGGGAGGTGTAGAGGTTGATTCCACTTCCATTCTATAAAAGATAGAGATGGATTTATACAACCCAAAAATAGGCTAGTAACAGGTGCTCATGGTTTCGAAATGCCCTTAACAGAGAACCGCACGCTCCGAAAATACATAAAAATATTATGAAACGTCCACTACCACAGGGCCATGCATATCTAGCCTAACGCATTGAAATCTGGCCAAGTGCCAAAAATCAGCCCGATGCGTGTGCTATAACCCATGAAAACGGCTCGAAACAGCAATTTTCGCGAAAACCATGGTAAAGGTAGCTTCCACTTTCATTCTACGGGAATATCAAAGAGATAGGGATGGATTTACACACCCAAAAACAGGCTAAAGGCCCTGAAATGCCCTTAAAGGTTGCTTCGACTTCCATGATATATGAAGATCAAAGAGATAGGGATGGATTTACACATCCCGAAAACAAGCTAGTAACAGGTGTTCACGGAACCGAAATGCCCTTAAAGGCGCATCGCACGCCGCGAAAATTCATGAAACTTCATGAAATGGATCCTACCATAGATCCATGCATACCAAGGCTAACGCCTTAAATTCTGGCTAGGTGCCAAAAATCAGCCCAAAGCGTGTGCTATGACCCATGAAAACGAGCTAAAAGAGTTGTTTTCGCAAAAAACATGGGTTCGGTTCCTCTCAGCCCAAAGAAGTGGCCCGAGAGATGTTATGTGTGACAGGTTGCTTCCAATTATATTCTATATGAAGATTGTGTAGATAAGGATGGATTTACACAGCCCAAAAACAAGCTAGTAACGGGTGCTTACGATCCTGAAATTCCCTTAAAAGGGCGCAGCACATTCCGAAATTCTATGAAAATATCGTCAAATGTATCCTACCATAAGGCCATACATATATCAGATGACGCCTTGAAATTGAGTCAGAGTTCTAAAAATTGGTCCTTGCATTTGTTGTAGCCTATGAAAATAGCCTGAAACGGTGGTTTCGCGAAAATCATGTTTGGCTCCTCTCAGCCCAGATAAATGGCCTGGGAGATGTCCTATGGGTGATAGGTTACTTCCACTTTCATTCTTTGTGAAGATAAAAAAAGATAGAGATGGATTAGCACAACTTGAAAACAGGCTAATAATCGATGCTCACGGCCCCGAAATGCCCTTAAAGGGGCGTCGCAAGCCCCGAAAATCTATAAAGACCTCATAAAATGTATCCTGCCATAGAACCATGCATATCTAGGCTAACGCTTTCAAATCAGGCCGGGTGTCAAAAATCGGCCCGAAGCCTGAGTTATATCCTATGAAAATGGTCTAAAACGACAGTTTTCGCGAAAAACATGGGTGTCGGCTTCTCTCAGCCCAGAGAAGTGGCTTGAGAGGTGTCCAATGGGTGAGAAGTGGCTTCAACTTCCATTCTATGTGAATATCAAAGAGATAGAGATCGATTTACACGACCCAAATATATGCTAATAATCACTGCTCTTGGCCCCGAAATGCCCTTAAAAGGGCGTCGCACGCACCGAAAATCTATAAAAACCTCATGAAATGTCTCCTACCATAGAGCCACACATATCTAGACTAACGCCTTGAAATCGAAACAGGTGCCAAAAATCAGCCTGGAGCGTGTGCTATAGCCCATGAAAACGGCCTGAAACGGTTATTTTTGCGAAAAACATGGGTCTCGGCTCCTCTCAGCCTGTAGAAGTGGCCCAGAGGTGTTATGTAGCGAGAGGTTGCTTCCACTTTCATTCTACGTGAAGATCATAGAGATAGGAATGGATTTATAGAGCCTAAAAACATGCTAATAACGAGTGCTCACAACCCCAGAATGTCCTTAGATACGCGTCGCACGCCCCAAAAATCCTTGAAAACATCTTCAAATGTCTTCTACCATAAGGTCATGCGTATCTAGGCTGGCGCCTTGGAAATCGGGCTGGGTGCTAAAAGGCGGCAGGGTGCAAGTGCTATAGCCCATTAAAACGGGCTGAAACGGCAGTTTTTGCAAAAACCATGGTTATCAGCTCTTCTCGGCCCAGAGAAGTGTCCCGAGAAGTGTCTATGAGTGATAGGTGGCTCCACTTCCATTCTACGTGAACATCAAAGAGATAGGAATGGATTTACACGGCACGAAAATAGGCTAGTAACGGGTGCTCACGGCCCCGAAATGCCCTTAAAAAGGCGTCGCACGCTCCGAAAACCCATAAAATATCATGAAATTTCTACTATCATATGGCCATGCATATCTAAGCTAACGCCTTGAAATTGGGTCAAGTGCAGAAAATCGACCCGGAGTGTGTGCTATACGAAATGAAAACGGCCTGAAAGAGCAGTTTTCACGAAAACCATGGGTCTCGGCTCCTCTCAGCCCCAAAAAGTGACCCGTGAGGTGTCCTATTGATGAGAACTTACTTCTACTTGCATGATATATGAAGATTAAAGAGATAGGAATAGATTTACACATCCCAAAAACAAGCTAGAAACTGGTGTTCACGGAACCGAAATGCCCTTAAAGGCGCGCCGCACGCCGCGAAAATTCATGAAACCTCATGAAATGGCTCCAACCATTGAGCCATGCATACCTAGGCTAACGCCTTGAATTGAAGCCAGGTGCCAAAAATCGGCCCAAAGCGTGTGCTACGACACATAAAAATGGCCTAAAAACAAAAAACATTGGTCTCGGCTCCTCTCAGCCCAAACAAGTGGCCGATGTTATGGGTGACAGGTTGCTTCCACTTATATTCTATATTAAGATCGTATAGGTAAGGATGGATTTACACAGCCCGAAAATAAGCTAGTAACGGGTGCTTACGATCCTGAAATTTCCTTAAAAGGCGCAGCACATTCCAAAATTCTATGAAAATCTCGTCAAATGTATCCTACCATAAGGCCATGCATATATGAGCTGACGCCTTGAAATCGAGTAGAGTTTTAAAAATTGGTCCTTGCATGTGTTGTAGCCTATGAAAATAGA
>LAPY01004199.1:14547-24662 GCA_000970635.1 Eragrostis tef
GGGGCTGCTGCTACGGCAGGTCCCGCCACGGCCTTCGCACGCACGCGCAGTGCTCACCCTCAGCCGCCCTGGGCGCACGAGCCGCCCTCCGGCCTTCGCGCGCCCGCGCGCCTGCTCCGTCGCGCCTCGTCTCCTTGTCCTTACGCCACACCACGCTACCGTCCTGCAATTAGCAATGGACGCCGCACATGCTCAATTGCTAAACAATTGCTAAATCAATTGAATGGGGAAGTCAATTTGCATCTCACGCGTGCGCAATTAGCCATGGACTTGGCCAGGCCGCTCTTCAATTTACAGCCCACGGTGAGTTTCATTTAAAAATCAATTGCTTGGGGAATGTTAATTTATAGCTCACAGTGAGGTTCATCGCAAAATCAATTGATTTCTGCGGCCGCTAAGAGCAAAGGCATGCGCAAATTGATATTCCCCAAACAGGGCGCCGCGGCGACAACATGGGAGCAGAGTGAGACAGCAGCGCGGGGGAGAGACGGAGCTCACGCATGCAGGTGGTTGGTGGCAGCCCTGGCAACTCCGACTCAGGAGCGCGTCGCGTGGCCTCGCCCCCGTGTGCCTGGCAAGTTCCACGGCCCGCCATTCGATTCGTCGCCCCGTCCGTGCTGCCGTGGTCCGCCGCGCAACAGTGCGTCTGGGAGCTGAGGAGCGGGAAGTCCTGCGGCGTCATCCACACATAGGTGAAGCGCACGGCGGCGCCGCGTCGCGCGAGCGCCCTCCCGCCGCGGAGCAGGCATCGCTCGTCGTCCACGGCACGGATGGCGCGCGGGACGACGGCCTTGACGCTGCTGAGACCGTAACAGCGCAACACGATGCGGGAAGCTGGGTGCAGCGTCGGGAGTAGGAAGGCGAAGAGGATGCTGACGACGGGGAGCAGGATGCGTTCGGAGGAGAGAGGGAGTGTATTTTTAGCCCCCCTCTCTCCTCAAAGGCAGTTTGCTTGCTCACTTTGCCACTGCTGTTGGAGGGAACCGGGTAGTGTACAGTGGCCGGTGGGAAGCCATAACTGGGATTGCCTAGCCTCTGTTGGAGCAGTCATCAAACACGACCTGGAGCAACACCTAGATACGACTTGGAGGATCATGTGTCGAGACACGCCGTGGAGTTCGATGCCACGTACTGTTGTAGGTCGTAGAGTTGTTTTCTTTTTTGTGTTTTGTCTTCGAAACTATTATCGTATTATGTAATTTTTCTTTTTTTTAATGAAATACGTCATGTTTTTGAAAAAAAAATATTATTAGTGGGCAATTAAAATGAGAAATTTTGAGTGGCTGATAGTGGGTTCCTTTCCAAATGCTCTCTGTTTGTAACACTGCTGCTCGCTAGGCTTAATTGTGCTGACTTAAACAACGTTGAGGCCTACCAAGTTAAGGCAGGGCGAGTAGCCATATTAATCGAACAAACTGACGTTCAGGATTGAAGCAACTCCGGCAATCGGACGGACAGAACAATTTAGGCGACAGAGAAATAGGAGTTTTTTTTTATGGACAGAGAAATAGGAGTTAATGATGTTTAGTTAGTTGCACTTATAAAGAAAGAGTAGATATAGATTAAAAGCCGATTAAAACTCGCTCGTCGAAAGTGGGCCCACGCATTTCAGTCACGGCTGACAAATGCCACGTCGAGAAGGTCCAGCAAAAATCATGTCCGTCTATTTTCAATCAAGTGATCCGAATCTGATCGCCCCAACCAGCGGTCTTCCTCCTCCCGTCTCGAAAAAAATGCGTCTTCCTCCCCGCGGCTCCCAGATCCGAATTCTCCCTCGAAAGCCCAAACTCGCCAGATCTCCCCCCACCCGCGCGGCTGCTCATCGCTGCCGTCAAGATGAGCCGCGGCGGCGCCCGCCGGGGCATCTTCGACGGACTCCCCATTCCGGCCGACAAATCCGTGAGTCTCCGTGTTCCCTTCCATTCATTCCCTGACTGTCCCTCCTGGCGTATTCGATGCTGACCTGGAATTGTGAACGGCAATCTCTGTTTTCCCGTGGTCCCTGTGTCGCAGTACCTCAAGGAAGGGTTGTCGCGGATCGACGAGGGGTGGGCGGCGGCGCGATTCGACTCGCTGCCTCACGTCGTGCACATCCTGACATCCAAGGACCGCGAGGGCGAGATCCAGTTCCTCAAGGAGCAGAGCGACCTCATCGAGGACGTCGTCGACGAGGTTGTGCACGCCTACCACCACGGCTTCAACAAGGCCATCCAGAACTACTCCCAGGTTTGGTCCAGTCCGCTCACCTGGGATCTTTCTTTTTTTTTTTCGTTGCTGTATTTATTGTTTATATTTCTCTGGCAAACCGTTCCCAGTCATTGCAATTGAGGATAGCTTGCTGCGTGTAGCTGTTAGGTTTAACTTTTCTCTTTATGTGTCACGGTGCAGATTCTTCGATTGTTTAGTGAGTCCGCAGAGAGCATCACTGGACTCAAGGGGGAGATGACGGAGGCCAAGAAGCTGCTTGGCAGGAAGAATAAGCACCTGGGGCAGCTGTGGTACCGGTCCCTTACGCTGCGCCATGTGCTCTCCCTTTTGGATCAAGTCGAGGATGTTGCGAAGGTCAGTGCTTAAACCTCATCTCTTCCAATTATGGGGACACAGTTATATGGAATTTGTACATTGCCCATCATAAATATAAGTTTCACTTGGGATCTTTTCTTTCTTCTTTTCGTTGCTGTACTTATTGTTTACTTCTCTGGCAAACCGTTCCCAGTCATTGCAATTGAGGATAGCATGCTGCGTGTAGCTGTTAGGTTTAACTATTCTCTTTATGTGTCACGGTGCAGATTCTTCGATTGTTTAGTGAGTCCGCAGAGAGCATCACTGGACTCAAGGGGGAGATGACGGAGGCCAAGAAGCTGCTTGGCAGGAAGAATAAGCACCTGGGGCAGCTGTGGTACCGGTCTCTTACGCTGCGCCATGTGCTCTCCCTTTTGGATCAAGTCGAGGATGTTGCGAAGGTCAGTGCTTAAACCTCATCTCTTCCAATTATGGGGACACAGTTATATGGAATTTGTACATTGCCCATCATAAATATATAATTGGCCAAATTTGCTGCTGGACACCGCGACTTCGTGGAATTGGCTGTTGGACACTGAAAAAAGTCGTTTTGGCTGCTGGACACTATCAAAACATGGAAATTAGCTACTGGACACTATAACGCAGTAGAAGGGTTATTGTGATTTTTTAATCTAAATGTACATAGCACATGATGACTTAAAAATTTGCGTAAGTATGTATTGTCGCACTCCCTAACTATCTGTTTTTTTTTTCAAAAATTTTCTTGACTGTTTGCATAGTTTATTTCAAAAAATAAATATTCTTCAATTCGAAAAGTTATGGAAACAATAAAAAATTAAGAGAAAAAACATATAGTTAGAGAATGCAACAATACATACATATGCAAAACTTCAAGTCGTTGTGTGCAATATATATCAAGATAAAAAATTTGAAACAACCCTTTTCCTCTGTTATTGTGTCCATCAGCTAATTTCCACGTTTTGATAGTGTCCGACAGCTAAATCGACTTTTTTTAGTGTCCAACAGCCAATTTCACAAAGTCACGGTGTCCAGCAGCAAATTTGGCCTATATAATTTAGTTGCTACAGGCAAAATTGGTATTATTTAGGCCTCTAGGATCATCTATTCTTTTTAACTAAGAATGTAATGACAAAGTTTGTTTCAGGCAGGGTGTGCACTATAGAAAGTATTTAAAAGCCAGGCTGTAAGAAAAGTTATAGGGGAATTTCTTTTATATGTATCTAATTTCCAACCTTTGCAGTCCTACATACTCACACCATTTACCTTTCTTCTTTTTGTCTCCACTTCCATCTTTAACTTTGGTTGTATTCCAAAATTGATATTATTTTCGCTCAACTAACATAGTGCATTTGACAGGTTCCTGCTCGAATCGAAAACTTGATGTCTGAGAAGCAGCTATATGCTGCAGTGCAGTTGCATGTCCAATCAATGCTGATGCTAGAACGAGAAGGACTTCAAGCGGTTAGTCTTAACTTTAAACCTTGCTTTTTCTTTTTCGAACTTTAGCATTCTGAAAATTTAGACTAAGAGGAGCACCTTGCTTTGCTGCAGTTAAGACAGTTATCTGCTGTATGTTCTGCAATTATCCATCAAAATGCTGAACTGCACTTGTACTGCATTTTTTTTTTGGGTTAGTTGCCAGTCGCTATTACTTTAGCTCAATAGGTACTGGGAGATTTTATTTTCCATTAGTTCCATCATCGATTGTTAAGCAAGACTCCTGGCATTCAACTTAGCAAATTTGCAGGATTGAGATTTTCTGCAAAGTTATGTCTAGCATTTGTGGAAAGACCTAAATACCCCTTGCCTCTTATGCTGGATCGATGAATTTGCTGGTTACGTAGTTAATCTTCAAACTAAGGAATATGTAAGAATTGAAATATTGAAGTTAGTAAACTAGAATGGCCGAGGATTTTATTACATTTTTCTAAGACTAGATAAAAGGAGGCTGATTTACCAAAATATCATATTGATGCGTACATATTCGTACCCATTGTTTACTTTGATATATATGTCTCAGCGAGCTTTTTAAAACATTAGCTCAGCACTGCCATGCTGTGATTAAATCATTAAATAGATTTGGACATGATTTCGCAACGTTAAAGTTATGCCATGTTATTTTTCTTTTTCTCGAACACAAATGAGAACTGCATATCATTTAATTAAGATGAGTTAAAGGGGCAAGAGCCCGTACGACACACACCCACATACACCTCAAGATTGTTAAATTACATTCGTGCCCGTAACAAACATCAGTGCTCTCAGCTCTGAATGTCAAAGTTATTCTATGTTCTTGTGATGGTGCACACCTTTTTTCCCCTTTCAAAGTAATGATGTAACATATTTCTGAGGTGTATTGATTAAAGTTATTTTATGCCATTTGATTTGTTGTTCTTGTACACACTGTCTGATTTTTCCACACATTCTTGTTTAACCATAGCAATATTACAAGCTAACAAAATCTTAAAGGTAGGTGCTCTTCAAGATGTTCGTTCTGATCTAACAAAGCTGCGAGGTGTACTGTTTTACAAAATTTTGGAAGAATTGCATGGACATTTGTACAACAATGGAGAATATAGGTAATTGTTTGCTTTCTTTTAGTCTGCTCTGACGATCTTAGCTGTTTCTATAGACTGTAGCCATCATTACACTTTTCATTTTAGTAATGCTTGCTGCGACGTTTACCTGTGTAATGGTGTTAGCACGAGTGACTGTTCTGCACTGAATTTGAATGTGACTTCATGTTAATTTGTTTTGTGATGATTACAAACATGCATCAAGTGACTATCTCCTGGAATTCCATCATTGGGCAACAATTTATCATTTTCAAGACTTCCTCTTGCAGCACGGTGACTATAAGCATGGTTGACAGTGAGGAAATACCAACTTCAACAGCTACTGGTCGTTTAGTAAATAGCATGCAACCTCTTTCAAGGAGAACTAGGTCAATTAAAGGTGATAATCACATTGGTGGACATGCAACTGCTGATGGGTTTCCGAAAACTTATTCTGTTGATGGAGGGTATGTTCAACTCCCTATCATGCCTCAACTATCAATTTGGATAATGTATTCATCTCAAAATCATTAAAAGCTGATTACTTTTGTTAGAATTTGTGCAGCAAAAATATTTTGACCTGTATAAGCGATCGTCAATATCATTATGACATTAACACACACATTTCATAAATTATAAAGTATACTATGCCATTTAATGTAAGTGGTCTTCTGGACATTTTGTGAAATGTCCAAAGTTACATATAGAACAACTTTGTCAGTGATTGGATTTATCTATGGTAAGTTGATGAATACCTGCATGATAATATCATGCTTCAGATTAATCTTCACACCTGTTGAATCTGTCTGAACAATTTCATGGCTGTAAAGATGCAGTAACTTGCAAACGTAAGCTACTGCATAATCCTTTTTTTTCTTGAATACGCAGGAGAGCTGCGTATCATTACATTATAGAGAGAAAATGATCGGCCCCTTACGAACACCACCACCTCACTTCGGGCTGAGCTGCGAGGGGTTGTTAACATCACAAAGGAGGGCTAAACTATAAAACAGTACTGAGGCGAGGCCTGACCAAGCAAAGAAAGTAGAGCTAAGCCAACCTAGCACACTATCGTGACCCAAACCCAGCGTGCGCAGGCTGCCTGCTTCCACCAAACACCAAAGCTGATGTTCGTTTTTGAATTCATAATCCTTATTTTCATAAAATTTACATGTACCATTTGTATCAGAATCAATTAATTGGATCCTATCCTTAATAGGACGAAACTACTGTTATCTGATTTTATTTCTGTATTTTCAGCTCTTCTTTAGATGTCCCAGATGATGACACTAGCTCTGACATGCGTGAAAGTGATGGACGTAGTCGGAAGGATTCCAAAAGCATTTCTCGTGAAATTCCAGCTTTTCTTTCTTGTGCTACGCCAGATGAGTTTCTTGTACGATTTGTTCTGTTTGTCTGTACATAATGGTGTATTTTGTGGTTCGAATTGCTTCACTTATTTGTTCCAAATGCTTTAGGAATCAATGATCAAGACAGATACTTCTCTCAACGTGAAATACCTTAGAACGTTGGTGCAGTGCTTATCCATGCTTGGAAAGGTTGCAGCTGCTGGAGCTGTGATCTGGTACCTCTGAACCTATTTTATTTTCACTGAATAAGCTTTGTATTATCACAAATAAGTTTTCATACAAATACACTGGATAACTATTGTCCTTCAACAAAGGAAAACTATCATTATTTGTTACTGAATCCATGGATATATCAAAATTGAGAGCCATGTCATGTGTCAAATGGGAGATCCTATAAAAGTAGTAGCAGAACAAGCTCGCCTCTGGCTTCTAAAATTCTTACTAGAACTACCTGATACATTGGTATCAGGACAATGTCATCAGACAAAGTTATCTGTTCGTGGTATTAAAAAGATTGATTTGCTTTCAAACTCCAGTGTCTGATGTGGAGCAAAGAATCATCTCGGTGCTGTTTTAATGTGTGCCTTTTACGCTTTGTGGTTTTAATTAGTTATTAAATTTCCATGACAGCCAACGAGTGCGCCCTACGATCCACGATGTTATCACTTCAAAGATCAAAGCCTATAATGAAGAGGGTTCAAAAGCTACCGTAGACAAAGCTGGAAAAATAACATCCAGTGTGTCACATTCAGATGGATCCATTCCCCGGTACCAATTGCAACAGCAGAAAGCAAAGAATGGTGCATCACTACTGGCATCACAACTAGTTGTCAGTCCCATTTCGCCAGCCATGGCACCAACGGGAGATTCTCAGCGTGCAGCTAGTCAACTTCTTGGTTCAATATTTGAATGTCTTGTAGACATACTTGGTAAGTGCTGTGTATCAGTTATTTTGATTGCTTATAAATCTATAACTTGTTTGATTGTGCGAATACTTGTCAGAGAACCATATCATTGTTGGTGAGCTTCTTGAACAAAAAGCATCATCTGAGGTTGACAATGTTAACACACCTCATATTGCAAATGGTGACGCAAGCTGGAATCCAGATTCTGAATATTCCCAAGCTACCGGTGGTTTCAGTGTTGCATTCTCTTTATCTGTCGTGCAGGTAACCTTAAATATGACTTCTATATCTTATTTTGTCTTTTTTCTTTTTACTTTGATCTGGTCCCTATACTTCATTTATAGCTATACTTATATTCTCTTTTTATCATGATCTTGTTTTGTTATACTTCATTTGTAGCTATACCTTCTGTTAAATCTGATGCAACAGTATGTTTCCCATTTGTGTTTTCGAATTTGGTGTAATATAATAACTTTTCTTTGAAAGTTTATATCGAGTTTGTTAGTCAGTATACTATCAACCTTTAAGAGTCTACCATCTGCAATGAAATGAAATGAACAGTCTACTAACCTTTAACAGTCAAGTATTCAACTCATTTGTCTGATATGTTTCATACTTTCATTCCTGTCCATGTTTCTTCTTTTGTTAGAGTGAGTGCCAGCAACTTCTTTGTGAAATTTTGCGGGCAACTCCAGAAGCTGCTACTGCTGATGCAGCTGTCCAAACAGCAAGGCTTGCAAATAAAGATCCAGTGAAGGAGAAGAGGCAAGTATTCACTGCCTTCTGTTGATTACTACATTTGGGGAAATTTGAATTGTTACATAGGAAGTATTTGTCTGAATTGTTACATACTTCATCTGTAGCTATACATTGATTACTACCTTCTATTGTATATTTACATGTTACAGGCAAGTTATGATGATCTGTCTTACTCTACTTAAGGTGTGGTGTACATTGAAACCTAAATTGGGGAAATTTGAATTGTTACATAGGAAATCTCCTTGAAATACTTGCCCTCTTATTAATTTTTTGTAGGCTGTAGCTTTAACTTTCAGATACGGTTCACAGCAATACATGCATGTGTTCTGGGCTACATTAAAGGGAGGAACTTCAAATTGATACAAAAGAGAGGCATTTATATTGAACAATTTTGTTGTAAACAAACACATGCGGCAGAGCGCTCAAATGTGATTGAGACAAGGCTTGAATCACACCATGAATACCACGTACACATGCGTAGGGAATGGCTGATCGTTTGACAGACCTTCACATCTAAATGTCACTTCCCTGTAAGTGGGAAGCTCTTTTTATGGGGTCACCACTTCGAATTATGTGTTGTATTATTCTGAATAAATTGCCCTAGTAGAGTATTTATAGGCCATAGACATGGCCATGTAAACATGACGATCATGCCTTTGGGTCAAAGGAGTTGACCAATGGTAAATGTCTATTAAAACATATAGCGTCTTTAATTCATTAGATGGCTTCACTATGTCAGGTATTCTCGGGGTGGGCCACACCCTGTTCGGTCCACTCATAGGTTTTCATGTCCCTTCAGCCTATTTGTATGTTGGGCCTACTTGTAGATCTTCATATTCCCATGGGTCTGTCCTGGTGGACCAACTTGTAAGTCTTCGTGTTGAATAGGTCCCCTCTAGGGGAAAGACCTCAAGACCAGGGTGTTGAGCCTTGATGGGATCTCCAGAGGTGCGACCTTCAGACCCCTTCGATATAGGCCCCCTATGGACTACTCAGTACTCATCTTCGAGGCCTTCTATAGAGGAATATCTAGAGTAGATGTACAAGGGAGAGTCTATCCCCAATAAAAAATACTTTGTGAATAGCATTTGTTGATTCAAAGGACATCAAAACTTGCACTTGTTGGATATATTTTCATTACTTGCCTAAATTCACAGCGGGGGCAAAAATTAAAAGCCTGCCTTTGACCCTCTGCTTTACTAATTCGAAGATTTGAAGAACTAAAATTGTGCAGAAATAAGTATACCTTATTACATTTACTTCTCTTTAGCTTGAGGATCCCTTTCTGATTCTGTTCACATTTGTATGTGTGAGATGAGTGACAGAGAGAATAGGGAGCCAAAAAGTCTAGTGCTTTGTTATCTTTTATTTTACTATTTCTTACCACCATACTGCTTTCATGATGTCAAGGATTAACCTACTCTCAAGTCTCGTGCTTAGTTATATCTTGCTAAATCAAATCTAGTGCTTAGTTATTTTTTTCTCGAGCACGCAGGAGAACTAGTGCTTAGTTTTATCTTGCTATTTCTTACGACCATTCTATTATCTTTTGTATAAACTGGCATGAGCCAGCATGTCAAGGATTAACCTACTCTCACTGGATCCATGAGGTCTTGTGATTCCTTAACGGCTAGTGCTGTATAAGATGGACCCAACGTCGAATCAAATCCATATGTTGTAGATGAATGGTTGGGTTGCTTCAATATATCTCTACTGTTTTAAAACATATAAAATCTGTTTTTTTAAAGATAATTTCAATATATCCCTACTGTTCATCTTTCCTATTCCTTTTTTTTACATTACTGGTTTCGATTTTTTTTCACTGCAGAGATGGATCGGAAGGCCTTTCCTTCGCATTCCGCATTACAGATGCAGCGACCGCAGTGCCTAATGAAGGTATTTATCGGCCATCTTAGTATCAGTGTTTTGGATGGATTTTGTTTTTGCCAGATGCTTCTATCTATACTGTTATGGCTAAAATC
>LAPY01004199.1:24700-37929 GCA_000970635.1 Eragrostis tef
GGCTACTGTAGCCATAACTTTCACTTCTTCCATCTTTTATTTGGACATCTGTCATGAACCTTAGCTTATTAGTGCTTTTACTTGGTTCTATATTGTTTTTGCTAGTAATGTTGATGCTATACATAATTCGGATCTGCCACAGGTCAAGGGTGGCGAAGAAATTCAAGTGTACCACAAGAAGGGTATGGAACAGCAAGTGTCATACCTGACCAAGGAATTTTCCTAGCCGCGTCAGTTTACCGTCCTGTCTTTGAGGTGACCTTTGTCGTAGTTGCTGTTGTACATGCATCTTGCAGAATCATTACTGTGTTGTTCATGAAATCTTATTTTGCAGTTTATGAATAAAATAGGGCTGATGTTACCTCAGAAGTATTCACAACTTGGGTATGTGCTATTCAATCTCAATTTCTGATGACAATCAGCATGCACTTTATGTGGATCTGTTCATCATGTTGGTGCTTTGGCTATTGTCAAGCCCCCTGGCACCCCACCCGTCCTACTCTAAAAATGGAAATAATGTAACACGATCCATGCTGCCTTGTATAGTATAGAGTACCAAAAAAAGTCGAATAGGCACGTCATTCCTATTTTGGTGAACCTCCCTTTCTATTTTTTATAACCCCCCCCCCCTTTTTTTAAATTTTCAAAGAAATATAGAAAATTGCTCTGTGGGGAACTCACTAGCATAAAACAAAAAGTTAGGAGAATTGCTGGCTCACTTTTCTTATTTTTCCTAGATGCTCACTAGCATGAAACCTCAGAGGATGGCATGATTCAAAGAAAGTAAGCACAACAGGTAGAAACCTAAGGATTTTGTTTTTAAAGGATCAAGAATATGTCTAATTGTACTCTGAAAGGATTTGACTTTGTAAAACTAGATTGTGGGGTGTCATCCTTCAAGGAAGTACATGCACTTGTCTTTATCAGTAACTATGATATTATTCCAGATGTTGACATAGCATATAGGTTATGCGAAATAGATCATAGTTTTCCAGAGGGCGACCTTGAGGGAATTTAGTACTGAGCTGTGCATAGTTTTTTTTTTTTTTTTTTTTTTTTTTATTTATTGTAAAACAAATTTGGTGGAGATTGTTTCTCCCCAGAAGCTTCTTTTGTAATCGATGTTTTCCCTACACTGGTAATTAGTGTGGCAGGAAGTGGTGCCAATATTTTGTAGTGTAAAGCTGAATCGGGTTGCTAAATGACTGACTTGTCAAGTTGGTTAACTAGTTGTGACTCACAACTAATATTGATATCTAGTCCAATATGATCATTGTGAAACAAGGATCTAAGTGAACTGTTCACTATATTCAACTTGTAAAACTGGCATAATTAGATCCAGGGCCCGTTTATTTAATATTCTTGTTAAATTTATGCAGGAATGATGGCTTACTGGCTTTTGTGAATAACTTTCTAAAGGAGCACTTCTTGCCAGCTATATTTGTGGATTACAGAAAATGTGTTCAGCAGGCTATATCAAGTAAGTCAGCAACTATCCACAAGCATTTATTCCTTCAACATGCTGGAGAGCTTGCTGCATTGTCATTTCATCAAGAAGAAGAGTACAAAGGACTAGATGCCTCCACAAGTACAAATAAAACACTTACATCGATACTTTCCAAAACACAAAGAGCGACCAGAACTACACTAACCATACCTAAAAAGGCCAAAATATTATGAAGTATAATTTGTGATACTATTATCTGATTCATGAATCTTTGCGATCAGTCAGTCAAGTCAAAGATGTGAGACAACACAAAGCTTTGTATTGATTTATGCTAAGCTACGGCCAGTGGCGGATTAGAATAATGCCCAATGCATAAGGGAATATCTTATGGTTATTACATCCTTTATGCTAGACAGTTTTCCTTTGGACGCTTGTTCTGGCAAGGGCCCCATGTGAGGCCACTATCGTTTGTCTTGTCTCCAACTGGCTGTCACAGTTGGCTGCGCCTGATGAAGTATGTATCCTCCTTTGGTCCGTTCGGCTGAAGGCGCGGGAGTGTGTGTTTGAAATCCAGGCAATTCACTCAACTAACAACTCACACGAAAACACAAGAACACATAGGATTTTTTGCTGCGATGAAGCTGCAGCTTTTCGGGTTTTCTCTTCTCTTGGATTATCAAACCTGCACACGTACAGCACACCGTGCGCTTTACTCCCTATATGCTAGGAACAAGAACAGACTGAATCAAAGCTAAACCAACTGACTCTGAAATTGAAACTAGACATTGACACCTAAATGAAACTACTGGCACACAGGCTTACAAGCAACAGTCAGTTCTCTCTTCGAAGATCAGAGAGCAACCAAGCCAGCCAAACTTTCTGGGTCAGTGCAAAGTAGCAACAACACACTCTGCTTCACACGACGACAATGTCAAAATGCGTTGCTTCAGCGAGTGCCAGCTTACCAGGCTTGACTTGAGGAAGAACAGAACAACACCCCAGACGTGCTGTGTCTGTTGTTGTATTTGTCGGTGTAGTCACTGTCTCTGTACCTGACAAGCAGCGCCCCTCCTGAGCTTCGGCGGTAGAAGCTGCCGTAGTCGATCGTGCTGGCGATGTAGCAGAGGATGTGCTTGAGCGCCACCATCAGTGTTTTTTAGGTGTTGCTTAAGCGTCGTTTCAACATGCTGGCGATGTAGCGGAGGATGTGCTTGAGCGCCACCATTGCTCCGCCGTTGGCCACTCTATGAAGCGCACCAAGTACCGGAGGCTGCCGACGAGTTTGCGGTTCAGACTCGCGTCGATCTCCTCCGCCTTGCAACCACAGCTCAATTTGAGCCTCTCCTCCATGGGCGTGAGCGTGGGATTGCATGGTTGTTGCATTGCTGACCTTGTGCCCCGATTATTTGCAACAATTCCAAGGCAAAGAATTCAGCATCGGACAGTACTGGAAGCCCTCTCCAACCGAACTTGGATTTCAGATATACAGGGACCTCACAATAGGAGCCATAGTGGACTATATTCTTCTTTGGGACCTTCTTCCCGGGTTTGCTTTACAGCCTGATGTGGAGGACAGTAGGACACCCATATTTGGAGATTCTCTGGTCAATACACGGCTAAGTCTGCATATGAATGTTTATTTATGGGTCTACACAGTTCGGGCCATGGGAGAGAATGTGGAAAACCTGGGCGCCTGCGAAGTGCCGTTTCTTTCTCTGGTTGGTGGCACATAAGAGGTGCTGGACAGCTGATAGGCTCCAACGGAGAGGAATGAACCATCCAGAGAGATGCCCACTATGTGATCAGGAGGAGGAAACCATTGACCATCTACTAGTATCATGTGTATTTGCCCGACAATTTTGGTTTCTATTCCTGAGGCAGGTTGGGTTGCAGGGGAGGAACGTAGGTTATGGTCGATGGCAGGGGCTCGAGGAGTTTCCTTCTTGACTGCCCTAGTGCCGGGTGATTAAATAGTATTTTGCAGACAGGTCGTCTTGTGTTGTTTGATAAAGGCGCGAATGTAATTTTGTGACAGCGTGTGTGGGGTGTGTGATGTACTGGGTTCTTGTCCCATTTTTCCTTCTGAATATAATGAAGCGCAGCTCTCCTGCGTTTTTGAGGAAAAAAAAGGGATTGCAGTCCTGCATCGCTGCCGCCTCCAAAATGCTCTGTGTGTGCTGTGGAAAATCTGGGCGAGAATATGGAAAACCTGAGCACCTGCGAAGTGTGTATCTTTGTCTTATAGGGAATATGGAATACGCAGGAGAGCTGCGTATCTTTGTATTATAGGGAAGAAAAGACGGTCCATACACAAACCCCTCAAGCTGGGACCAAGGCGAGAGGGGTCAAACTCATACCAATTGAAAAAAACTAAGAAACACACGAGAAAAACGACCCGATACATCTCATGCTTAGGCTTCCCCGAGCAACTGACCCAGCCCCACATCCTGAGGCCACGTGCAAATGTCCAAAGCTGTGCTTCATGCTTCAGGTTGTTCATCACCACCTGGACTGATGGTGCGGTGCCCTCAAACACCCCAGCATTTCTGTGTTTCCATAATGACAAGGCGGCAAGGATCACCAGGGTATTGAAACCCTTCTTATTTTCTTTGGCCACGTGTCTGGTTGCTTTTCTCTACCATTGTGCAAAGTTCTCCTCAGTGTTGTCAGGAGCAAGAAGACTTAGTTTTGTAGCGTCCTCAGTGGTGACCTAAACTTTTAAATAAGATAATGCATATAATCCAGGGGTTCACGGGTTGACCAAACTGTTCAAGGGGGTTATATACCTGACCAAGGAAGTTAAGGAGGGGGCGGAGGGGGGGGGGGGGGGTTGAAACGGAATCTTTCATGACTAGGTCCCTAGGCGACCGCCTAATTGTCTGTTCAGTACGACTAGGCAGCTGAGCGGTGGTCTGCGATCGTTCAGGTTAGAGTGCTTTGAAAACATGGCACGCGAGAGAGTTGTGTATCTTTGTATTATAGGGAAAAAAGAGTGGTCCAAACAATCACCCCCTCCTACTAGGACCAAGGTAAAAGGGGGGTATAACAATTTTTCACATGTAATAATGGCTACTTTGGTTGCAATGTATTTTTTGCAGGCCCAGCAGCATTCAGGCCACGTGTGCATGCAACCTCAGTATATAGTTCATCTGTCGATCATGGGCGTCCTGTGCTACAAGGGCTTCTTGCTGTTGATATAATAGCTAAAGAGGTGGTACCCCAAAAAAAAATGTTCGTGTTCTCTTGTTAATTTATATTTACTTATCAGTTGCTATTATTTTCTCATTAGGTTCTTGGATGGGTTCAATTGATGCCAAACTATGCAACTGACCTTGTGGAGTATGTCCGCACGTTTTTAGAACGTACACATGAGAGATGCCGTGCTTCATATATGGAGGTATTATAAGAATCGAGTCTATTATTTTCTGTTATGCAATTGGGTTGAAGATCATAGGTAGCGATGTTAGGAGATAAGTAGACATATGCCCTGTTTGTTTCCTCTCCAGATTTTATAAGATTATGGGTGCTCGATTATATAAGCTGGATTATATAATCTGTGCATGGTTGTTTTGCAGCCTAGATTATTGGAACTTAGATTTTTGGTTTTAGATGTAAGAAGACAACAATGCCCTGACATTTTATACTTTAGAGGACTTAAAAAAACTGGTGCAATATAAAATTGGGTAAGTGCCAACTATTGCTAAGGCCGGCTTTATCCTCAGATAAGGATTTAAGGAAGAATGGTGTTTGTTTGAGAATCAAGAAATAAGTAAGCGCTATCTCCCTCTCTCTGTCCTGCCTCCGGCCACGTCCTACAACTTTTAAATAGAACCTTCACCACAATCCACCATCCAATCATCCCTACACGAGAGCATCATTCCTGCGCGTAACATCACTGCCTAAGCTTATTATTTGACCAATTGTTGTCAAACCTATTGATCTTAAAGTAAAGTAACATCACTACCTAAGCTTATGATTGCTATATGTCAAACATATTTCGTGGCTGGCTATCAACTGACTCAACCTTAGTCTTGTATCCTATATTCCTATGCCTTATAAGGTTTTAATAACTTGGTGAGACTGTTGCTACATTTAGTATGGTTGTCATTGTATGTATCTTTCAACAGTACACAGCTGTGGGTTACACGCAACACGCCTATTACTTCAAGATCAATAGGTTTGTTTAATAATGTATCTAAAACCTTTTGTATCCACTTAACTGCAAGAACTGCTTGTTTTGGTGTTTTTTTTCCTCTCTCGAATACATAGGTCTCCTGCGTATCTTTGTATTAATAGAGAGAAAAAAACGGTCCTCACACTTTACACCACCTCACTCTGAACCGAGCTGTGAGGGGCTGAATTACATCAAAAGATTTTGACCCTTAAGAAAAGAAACAAAAGCTGACTCGTGACCTCACCGAGAGAGAAACCAAAGAATTAACTCTGCTCGCCTACTCGACCTAGACCAGAGAATTAACTCCGCTCGCCTACTCGCCTGTTAGGCCCCGAGCAACAGAGAGACGCCACAAGTGATGCTCATCTTTGAAGGACCTCAATAAGCCAGTCAAGCAGGGAGTAGCGCCTTCGAAAACACATGCATTGCGGTGCTTCCGGAGTAACCATGCGCCCATGATGGCTAGGGTGTTGAAGCCCTTTCTCGTCTTTCTGAACCTTCTTATTACTCTTTCTCCGCTCCGCAAAGGATGGATTCATGCCATCTTGAAACACATCTCTCCAGTCCCAGTGGAGCAAGTACTTTGAACTAAAATTGACGAGCAAAGACGCAAGTGGTTAGGATATGCACAGCTAGTGTTGTGCGAATTCAAGGAGATTTTTTTATAGCCACATCGATACACTGTTTTCATCTGTCACATACATCATGATTCTTCTATGGTATGTTGCAGGCTGTCCTTGAAAAACAAAGTTATATTCTCCTTTCAAGGAACGATGTTGAAAGTTTAATGCGCTTGGAACCAGCGAACAGTTCTTTGCAAAATTCTTCTAGTGAACTTGATAACAGTGTAACAGATGCAGAGGCAGTCGGAGTAGAGATTGAACTAAGTGATCTCCTATTAGATATGTGCCCCATAAAACAGGTACCATTTAACTGCTTAGTTGTCTTTGTCTTCTATTTATTTGTACCAGTGAATTCTATATCTATTTTATTTGTGAATTTCTAGAGCATTGTGTGACCATTCTCAGGGATACAGTCCTCTTAGTTATATGTTATAGTATCTGCAGCTCTTCATTTTGTTTAACAAATTCTTCTGGTTTCTGTCTGCAAAGCTTAATAAATGCAAATGCAAGGATCTGGTTAGTATGCTGTGTAACAGATGCAGAGGCAGTCGGAGTAGAGATTGAACTAAGTGATCTCCTATTAGATATGTGCCCCATAAAACAGGTACCATTTAACTGCTTAGTTGTTTTTGTCTTCTATTTATTTGTACCAGTGAATTCTATATCTATTTTATTTGTGAATTTCTAGAGCATTGTGTGACCATTCTCAGGGATATTTTATCTGCGCTTTTTTTCTGTAGTTATATGTTATACTTATAGTATGTGCAGCTGTTCATTTTGTTTAACAAATTCTTCTGGGTTCTATCTGCAAAGCTTAATAAATGCAAATGCAAGGATCTGGTTAGTATGCTTTGCTGTCAAATATAGAATGCAAAAATGATCCAACTTGAAAAGAAGTACCTGTTTGTAATAGTTTGGCTCAAGCAGCTTACTTAGTTATTTTATTTTTCTTGGTTCCGTCTCCAAATGTTAACAATGCAAATGCATCTAGTTTCGGCCCAAGAGGCCTAGAAGTGGTGTGGTTGTGGGAATAGTCCCACATTGGTTGTTTAGGTGGGTAAGGGTCAGCATATAACCCTTGTTGGTTCCAACCATAGCACCTCCGGGTTAACCCTGTTACACGAAGTGAGGACGGAAGCGTAAGAGGGGTGCTATGTGTATGCACGTGCTCGCCCCACGTGGGGGCTGGGCGGTAAGCGGTTTTGGACGCAGGGTGTTACATCAAATATAGAATGCAAAAATGATCCAACTTGAAAAGAAGTACCTGTTTGCGATAGTTTGGCTCAAGCAGCTTACTTCATTATTCTTTTTTTCTTATTAATAGTTTGAAGGAATTTGTACTATCGATGCAGATATCTATAAATTAGAACAACAGCCATTATTACGGTTTTCTGTGACAATCTGATGTCTACACTGTGTATGCAGGAGAACTTGATCCATGATGACCAGAAACTAATATTATTGGCTTCTCTTAGTGACTCGTTGGAATATCTAGCTGATTCAGTTGAAAGGTAACCTTACTCCATCTCCTTATCATTGTGCAGCACAATTTGTGCTATCTGTTGTAGGTGCCGACTTCACTTGCATAATTCTTTGCGTAATTGTACCCTTCTGAACACAGTAATATTCCAATTATAATATTTGGGTTAGCAATCTTGGAGCAAGGTTCTTATCAAATTTGTGCAAGTTTGGCAATAACTATCAGATTCCATTTTAACTATCCAGCTGATTTCAATTTTAAGCTAAGGAAAGAACCATTATTGCCAGTGACGGAGCTTCCCCCCACCCCCACCCCCACGAACTATCATCAAATCACTGATGACACACTGATAAATTGGCTACTTATGCTAATATAACACTTAGTACTAATCAGTTACTTGTGCACTAATAAAACCAGTACATAATTATTGGCTAACCAGCCCCCCTTAATCTGGAGCTCGCTATCCAGTTTTTTATTGACTTTCTTTTGAACTTGGCATCACAAATACTGTCAATGCAGGTATTCTTTGCTGTATGAAATTTTTAACTTTTGATGAATTCCAGGCTAGGAGATTCATTCATAGGTACCCCAACCTCCTCAGAGAGCAAAAAACACATCCAGCATGGTCGACATAGTCGCTCAAGTAGTGCAATTCCAAAAGGTCTAGCCACTCTTGCTAATGAGTACAGAAGGTTAGCAATTGACTGTGTCAGAGTATTGAGACTGGAAATGCAACTAGAGACAGTATATCACATGCAGGTGCAAGCACTAAATTTCTTTTGGCATTACTCCTTTAGATGGATGTATTCTATGTCAATAAATTTCAACCAACATAATTTTTACAGGAAATGACTAAAAGGGAATATGTTGAAGATCAAGACGCTGAAGACCCTGATGACTTCATTATCTCACTTACGACTCAGGTTGCTGATTCATCTTTGGATAAATGCATCTCTGGTTCTTCTAGTCATTATATATTTAGATCCCCATCTCTTACTCTACATTCATTACTACAGAAGGTATCTAAATGGAATCATATCACAAAGTCATGTTGCCATGTTGGTCCATATATAATTCTTGAATATTAGGAAACAAAAAATTTTAGTTTTACTGCCTTTTATTTATGAATAACAATATATTTTTGAAAGGGAAACTGAGAAAATCTGTGTGTTACTTTACCCTTTCAGTTGATAGCCAATTCGCATTGAACTAGTACTTATATATGAGAATACTAATAACAGTTATAAAATAGATTGAGGTGCCTAGGAAATGATGTAAAACATCATGTTTATTCTTCCATGTGTTCATGAGGCGTACAATGTGTTCTGAGCTTTCCAATGCTAGCAGATTTCACGTAGAGATGAAGAAATGGCTCCATATATCCCAGAATCAAAAAGAAATTATGTATTTGGTGGCATTGCCAGTGTTGCTGCTAATGCATCAATAAAGGTTTGTTTTATTTGACTGCACAGTTAGTAAGTACTATAAATTCAGTCAGTCTTACTGTCCTTGTTATATGTCGTTCATTTAGGCACTTGCTCAAATGAAGTCAATCAACTTGTTAGGGGTCCAACAAATATGTAGGAATTCCATAGCACTGGAACAGGTGAGTCTTTTTTATGTGTGTTATACGGACATATATATGTGTATATCATCTGTGTAAATGATATAGCCGTAAAACTAAATATCTTCGATGCAGGCCCTTGCAGCCATACCCTCAATAGACAGTGAAGCAGTCCAACAGAGACTTGATCGTGTTCGAACATTCTATGAGTTATTAAATTTGCCTTTCGATGTATACCATTTTGACTTTTTTTTTATGCACATCGTTTGTATTTTGATACCATATTGCTGGTCTTTCAATATTTGTTTTTACACTGCTCGTTCATTGTGCAGGCATTACTTGGATACATCACCGAACATGGATATGTGTTTTCTGCAAAAGAGTAAGCTCATCCATTTGTACAGCTCCTTTACAACTAGGAAATGTACAGAGTTGTATGAATGTGTAAATTAATGAAGTATTTCTCCATTGTTTATAATTGAGATGTATTCATTTGTTCTCATCTTTTGCTGTGTAGATACTTGAGCGTACTAAAGGTCAATGTTCCTGGTAGAGAGATACCAATGGATGCTGAACGACGCATCTCACAAATTTTGGGCCACTAAGTCATTGAATTACTGTTCTTTTTTTTGTGAATAATTGAATTACTGTATTGAGGATGCCTTTTAATGATTTTGGCCACCTGATAGGCCTCTAGGTCTTTTTCCATGACTACTTTTTTTAAGGGAAATTTCCATGACAACTTTGTGTAGCTTTAGATGAGTTTTGCTATTTATGTTCTTAGTTTTTTTGTTTATTGTCAGTATGTAATTAAACATGCAGGTATAATACTCCTTTGTATATCTTATCACCGATTTTTTTTATGTTTGGTAACTAATAATTCCATAAGTTTAAATATAGTAATTCGTTGGTGGAATTTTAAAAATAGGAAGGACGCTCTTGTTATCAGCGTCCGCGTCTGGACGTTGTACGCGACGGCGTCCCAACACATGGTCCAGCCCAGCCAACTTAGGCCTTGTTTGGCAGCATGAGAATGACTCCCGTGTAGGATTCGCACCACGCATAGATTGAGTGATTTCATGTCTGTCATTTAATTCTATAACTCATGGGTTTGATTTTTACATCTTCTAATTCTATGACCCAAAATATTGTTCGGTTGATTGGGATGAAAACCACTGCAAAAGCTAAGCTCCCAAAACATCCAGGAAAACAACAGATATATTAACAATATTGCAAAAGATGTGTTCGGTTGTGGACAACGACCAAGAAACAAAAGCATTTCATATCGCATATTAACATCAAGTATTGCAAGGATTTTGGTTCCCAATGTCCAACAATTTAACAGATAATAACTTAACATGTCTCACTGACTATTAGTCTAAATATTGAAGTATGCAACCTATAAGTCACTCTCACATATCACAACCTGACCATCTATTATTCCAGATTTAGTGCCTCTAATGATGTTGTCATAAGCATGCTCTTGTCTTTCTTAACATTTCTGCAAAGAACCAAAGCTGTTACCATAAGGATCCAAAAATCTGTATAGACATGAAAAAGGAGCCACTATATTTATATTTCGATATATTACTAACAAAAATTCAAACGACAGCTACAAGAGCAAAAGACAATGTGTGTCTGGCTATGATTATAAATAGTATGCAACCTACAAACTTAATTTCAGAACATTGGCCTGCATGTATTTAAAGAATAGCAAAATTTGTACTGAATATAAGAACATTGTGTCATTAACAAGTTTTGCCGCCGAAGATTTGAGGTTCCATCCTAAAGGTTACTTGGCAATTCTTTACATGTCCATTGAGGAGCCGCCGAACCTTGATCTCACCAGTTTCTTCTGAAGTGTGACGTTTCTGTTTTTTGCACCTCTTCATCTCTCCTCGTGACGTTTCTGAAGTGTGACGTTTCTGTTTCTTCTGAAGTGTGACGTTTCATCCCATCACATACTCTTCATCTCTCCTCTTTCTAATACATTGTCTTAAAAGATATTCATTTCAGAGCTATAAATAATTAATGGTACAGAATTAAGAACGAGCATAATGGTTAAGAATTAAGAACAACAAAATGGTTAAAACATACTAGTAAAATATGGAGTTAAAACCGGATCCCAAGATGGTGGTGGCTCGTCTTCTCCGATCCTAGAAGAAGCCGGTATAATCTAAAAGATGCAAACATAAGCAAATATTAATAAATGCATTAAAGCCATTATACTCTGACTGAATACAAGTTCAGTTCAAGACAGCATGAAAATTCCTACAAGTTTCACGCAGTATTTCAGTAGTGAAATTCATATACAGTTCTTGTCAAATGCGCAAAACTAAGAATTGATACAAGTAATGTACGATGCACAAAAATTGATAAATATGCTGACCTAGACATAATTAGAAAATTTTGATAAGGGTTCCCTATTAAGATTCTACTCAAAAAGTTGCAGTAGACAAAAATCCTGTGATCAGATATAACCATTGTAAAACAAGTTTCTACATAATTTCTTTAATGCATGCTCTTTTTCAGGGAGCATTCAGGGGCAATAGTTAAAGAGAATCATAAAGACGATAAGAAAAACTTAATTGCTTGCAAACAGAATTCTCTTTGTTTCAAACACATTTCTGTGTTAGTGCTAGTTGCCTCAAGTAGTAGTACTACTAAACGATTAGAAAAGGATAATGGATTTCATAATAGCGTATATGCTAGCATTGGACTCTAGCACCTAACTGAATGCAGTTTAAGAATGTGACTGAATATCAAAGTCAACTAGAATTAGTGCTACACTACTAGCCTGTTTTGCTACCTCCCTGCACCTCAACTTTTGCAACACAAAATGTTCTGCTACTTTTGCCTCATTCCAAGTGGTGAACATACACCTTTGCACTCAGTTCATCAAATATACTTATGTGGCAAGCAGATCATATGCCTGCACAACAACTATTAAAATCACGCAGCACATGACATGAGCCACCACATATCACAAACAACCAGCATTCACCATCTCAGAACATCACTGTTGTGACTCACTGTTAGAGCTAAATAGAAGAGGCATATAGAGCCTACATGTGTACATTCTTGGGCACCACTCCATATTCCACTTCCTGATTGCAACATCATAACATCATTACCACGTAAAGGAACAAAGCTACCCACCCAATTAAGGTTTAAAGGCCATCAGATAATATTACGTACTTGAAGAGCTATATACAGAAAACATGGATCACTAAGGATTGTCTAGAAAGCGCCCAAATAGGAGGGTGAACAGTGTGCCCCCTGAATCTTTTGTTCTAGACCTGAACTGAGACAGACGTATAGAGTCCTAATTGAACTTCACTGGTACCGATCGTCCTAATTTTACATGCTACAAAAATATTACTAGATGATAGCACAAAGGGATTTTATAATTACTTTAGTTTCAGAAGTAAATCAAATACTCCTAACATTGAATTTTTGGTACTGATTTCTTCTGCTTGGAACGGACGGATGCATATACATCCGCAAGTCACATGCACATATCGTATCACAAGTCGTCACGGAATCAAAGTACGAAGGAACAACGCTATTCGACTACCAGCTAGGACGACGCCCCAGGATTTGGGCAGCACCGGACGGCGGAAGCACGCGGGTCGCTTGCTCGCGCAAACGCGCGACCGGTCCGCCCGGCGACCATCACCACCGCCGTGCCGGCTGCCGCCCCCGCGGCAATCCAAGACCCAAGACGAAGGGGAGAGGGAGACGGCGTACAGCCGAGAAAGCCTAAGGAGGGGAAGGGCATCGGAAGAGTTTTGGTGCCGCCGTCTCGGAGCGCCGCGCCGCCGTTCCGAAGCTCTCGCCCTAGCCCTCGCCTCTGCCTGTTGTGGTCGCGTGCGTCCTGGAGTGGTTCCACGGGGTCGGAGACTGTTGACGGTGCAAAAATCACATTTTCACCCTCAACT
>LAPY01004202.1:9343-22820 GCA_000970635.1 Eragrostis tef
AATTGAACTCTCATCTAAATCGGCTGTTGAAACACTGCTTACTTTGAAGATAAACAAGGACTATGTTGCCAGTTTCCTGCCAAACAAACAATTTTAAGTGAGAACTTTGATACCATGAATTTGGAGGAATGAAACTCGGACTATTTTGCATTCTACATTGCCAATCCGAAGGTTTGCTAGTACAAAAGCAGTGATGCAAAAGCGTTTCGTAGCATGGTAGGCCGAAACGCATGGGCCGCACATGCAGATCAAAGCAATGCCATGGCGGCGTCCTCTCTCTCTCTGCTGCTTGAGGAAACGACGCATGGCAGCCAGATGACCACAACCCGGAGTAATAAAGTTGGCCTTTTGTAGTTTGCAACTTTCTTAACTGGTATACTAGTATAAAGATCATTAAAGCTACTGTTAGTGCACGTCGGCACTGTTTAGCTGCTGCTGGGTCATGTGCACCGTTCGATTAATTTGTCCCGTCCACGTCCATGCAAGCATTTATCGGATATCCTCCTCTGCCTTTTCTTCTTTGCTCTCGACGGTAGATCCACTTCAACGTGCCCCTGTCTGCTCCAAAGCTAGCCCGGATTCTACATGCCCGTAGCTGGTACCAACACAAGTTCCCCTTCCTTCTCTATTTTTGTTTTGCAACTAAATAAAGGAAAAAAAGAGGAATATATAAATTTTATATAAAAAACTACGGACTCGCCTCACTCATATGCATGCTTCCAGAACGGCCTCAAGCTCGTGTCATGCATGGATCCTACCTAGTACGTTCATCACCAACTTTGTGCAGGTTGATACACAGGACAAGGACGTGCGTCGATTAAACTAACCCATTTATTTGGTCAAGTGGCGTATCAGCATCTCGACATGTCAGAAGATGCAACGGTAAACCATGCATGATCGCGTCATCTCTATTTTTTTTTTCTTAATCAGTAAACAAGTAGAGAGATTTACCCCTCATTTCGTAAATCAGGGCAGAAAGGGGAGTTTCTTTTCCGAAAGGAACAAAGCAAGGCAAACGCATTTGTTTGTGTGCGCCGAGGAGAAGCAGGCAGGAAAACCGCGCGGCGTACGAGACTAGAAACGACGAGCCTGCGTGGATCGGGCCCACGTGTTCAGCCTCAGCCTAAGGGGCACAGCATCACAAGCAAAAGCACCGCGAAACCCGTACCTAATCACGCCACTGCCCCTAGACACGCTGCATCACAAGCCAAAGCACTACTGCTCAAAAAGTGGCAGAAGCGTGGATTCTGTCAAGTGCAGGCCCCTTCTTCGCCAAGACGGCTCTACTAGAAAATAAGATTTCAAAAACCAAGCAAAAACCTTTCCGTCCGTTACTCCCCATCCCCCCGCCGCCCCATCCCGTCCACTCCAGTCAGTCCACAGTCCAGTGCTGTCGCCGCAGCTGCGCTTCCACACCTGGAGGCTGGAAGGGGAACGAATCTAGCTAGGGTTTCACGCGCCTACAGCAAGGTAAGAGCCAGCATTGCTGGAGATTGCAATCCGCTTGCCCGACGCTCTGCTTTCCCCATTTTTTCCCCCTTACATTTCTTCCATGTATGTCTGTTTGTTTGTGGTGCGCAGATTTGCTGGGGTTTTGAAAGAGATTGAGGCAAGTGAAGGGGATGGCGGCGCCCGGGAGGCGGCCGGACATGTCCTCGCCCTCGCCCTCGCCGGCCGGGGCGGGGGCCTCCGGCGGTAGGCGCCTGCTGCGCACGCAGACGGTGGGGAACCTGGGGGAGTCCATCTTCGACAGTGAGGTCGTCCCATCCTCGCTGGTCGAGATCGCGCCCATCCTCCGTGTCGCCAACGAGGTCGAGGCAACCAACCCACGCGTCGCCTACCTCTGTAAGTAGTTCCTTCTTATTCTTACCCCGATGTGGCCATGTCATGAATCTCATCCGCTTTCTTGCTTATCCCTTTCCTCTGTTGCTCACAACCATCACCAGGTCGCTTCTATGCTTTCGAGAAGGCCCATCGGCTGGACCCGACTTCCAGCGGTCGTGGTGTTCGTCAGTTCAAAACCGCGCTTCTGCAGAGGCTCGAGAGGGTAAACAACATCTTTTATCTTTCTTCCCCCCCTCCCCCATCCCACAATGCTAAAGTTATTTGTAATTCATGACTACATACAGTCCAGGGCACAACATGCTGTATCTCCTGGTTCATAGGGAATCTGATAGCTTAATCCGTGGTTGCCGATTTTCTTTTTCTCTCGAGGGAACTGATTTGATATATCTTTTTACTGTTGTTAAGAAAGTGACAGATTTTTGGGCATTCTTTTTCTCTTTTCCCTGAATCCCTCCCCATTTTGATCTGTTGAGCTTCGCTTCCGTCCGTAGGAGAACGATCCTACATTGAAGGGAAGAGTGCACCAGAGCGATGCTCGAGAAATGCAGCGGTTCTATCGTGAATACTACAAGAAATACATTCAAGCACTTCAAAATGCTGCTGACAAGGCTGACCGGTGAGAAGTGCCTTCTCTTTGCTGCTCTTACTTCAGTACCTAAGACTTATCCCATCCCTCCCCTGATGTTGCCTTCTATTCGTTCAGTGCCCTGCTTACCAAAGCATATCAAACTGCTGCTGTCTTGTTCGAGGTCTTGAAAGCCGTCAATGTTTCACAGTCCGTCGAAGTTGACCAAGCGGTACATAACTGACTTCTACTCTATTATCATGGCTTCTTGTTATCATGCCCCACCTTCTTTATTAATTTCGACAAATCTCCCGTGCTTGTAATTGGTTCACAGATTTTGGATACACACAACAAAGTCGAGGAAAAGCAAAAGTTGTATGTTCCTTACAACATTCTGCCGCTAGATCCTGACAGTATCAATCAATCTATTATGCGGTTTCCAGAGGTTCTGTCTATCTTCTATCTCGTTATAATTGCCATTTTTAGAAATGAAAAAAAATACTTTGATAACTAAGCTATTTATAAACATTGTTTTTCTTATAATCATGTAGATTCAAGCTGCTGTTTATGCTCTTCGTAACACCAGAGGCCTGCCATGGCCCAAGGACCATGAAAAGAAGCCCGATGAGAAGAATACGGGTAAAGACCTTCTTGATTGGCTACAGGCTATGTTCGGGTTTCAGGTAACTGTGTGAGACTGACCATTACTTATTTGTTTTGTCAATTATTTGTGTCAAACTGCACCTTGGCGACATTACACATGGCATTTGACTGCAAGGCTTTCTTTGCAGAAAGATAATGTATCCAACCAAAGAGAACACTTGGTATTGTTACTTGCAAATGTTCACATAAGGGAAGTACCGAAGGCTGACCAACAACCAAAGGTGCATATTTCCTATTGCGCTCAAAATTTTCAGATGAACATAATGAAGTTTTCTTTTTAGCATGTACCCGCTCGCCATACTAACAACGTGATGTTGTGTTCATGTGATCTTGTTGGATTTTACTTTTCAGTTAGAGGACCGAGCTCTGGATGCTGTAATGAAGAAGCTATTTAAGAATTATAAGAAGTGGTGCAAGTACCTTGGCCGCAAAAGCAGTTTATGGTAGGTTCAGTCGCACACCTAAAACAGTTGTTGGAGTTACGGGGACTGGAGTTTCCAGACCCGTGTTTACATGCCTTTGTTCTATCTTTTTCTAAGTTTTTTTTTTTAACTTGTTGGCAACCTTGATATCTCAAGATTATTGCTTCCACTATGAAAGGAAATAATATCTCTTGTTAAGTTACTGCTTCTCTAAATTTTTTGTCCAATTGATCTCTAGGCTGCCAACTATCCAACAAGAAGTGCAGCAGCGTAAGCTTCTTTATATGGGTCTCTACCTATTGATTTGGGGTGAGGCGGCTAATTTGAGATTCATGCCAGAGTGTCTCTGTTACATTTACCATCATGTAAGTTCAACCTGTCTTGTTTTGTAGATTTACATTGATATATTTGCCATCTTCAATTTAATAGAAAGAAAAAAAAATCTTCCTGTTATGCAGTCATGATGCTCTGTTATAAGTTCTTATTTTACTGAGGCCATCTTGATTAGTATACTGCTTTGCATCTTAATAGATGGCGTTTGAACTCTATGGCATGTTGGCCGGAAATGTGAGTCCAATGACCGGCGAGAATGTTAAACCGGCCTATGGTGGGGATGAAGAAGCCTTTCTAATGAAAGTTGTGACGCCAATATACAAAGTCATAGAGAAGGTTTGACTGTTGTGTATTTAGGTTTGAAATGCTGTCATACTTTTGTTTTTTGAATCTAATATTTGTTTTCTGAAAAAATCAATAGGAAGCTGAAAGGAGCAAGACAATAAAATCAAAGCACTCACATTGGAGAAACTATGATGATCTGAATGAATATTTTTGGTGCGCAGTTGATGAATTGATTTTTTTTTGTTTTGAATACCGTGCCTGAGTTTGTAGTAATGGCTAAATCTTGTTTCCTGTCAGGTCGGTTGATTGTTTCCGGCTAGGATGGCCTATGAGAGCTGATGCTGATTTTTTCAAAACTCCCAAAGATGCTTATCCCGGTCATCTGGACGGTGTACGTTACTGACGATACTGTTGTCCTTGCAGTTTTTTTTTTAAATTATATTTTCTTCGTCTGTATAGTATTACATCTACTTAAGTGCCATTGCATGAACTTGACAATAGAATGCCTTGACGAGGTTCATCATGACATTTTTATTGTTTTTCCAGTTGATCTGTTTTGGCTGCTTGTTTCTTTTGAATTATTATATATGATATATGGAAGCTAGATTGGGCTAGAGATGCAACAAAATCAAGGTTAAAAAAAGGAAAAGGTTAAGGTGAAAAAGGGGAAGCTACAACCTTTGGGCGACTTCAAATTATTTAGCTTTCAATGCATCCTAGGATTTGGTGATTGTTTCCTTCAATAAAAAAAGGAGATTCTTTGGACTATCATTGCTATTGATACCATTTTTTTGTGTTTGGTCCAGGAGAACAGATCTGCTGGAAGTGTCCATTGGATGGGAAAGGTTAACTTTGTGGAAATACGCTCATTTTGGCACATATTCCGTAGTTTTGACAGAATGTGGATCTTCTTGATATTGTCCTTACAGGTTAGTTGCTCTTTCCTGTGTACTTTCACTCTGTTGTAAATATTAAATTCCTTATTTACACGCTTCTGACAGTTTACGGTTTCAATATAGGCCATGATTATTATTGCTTGGAATGGTGGCACACCAAGTGATATATTTGATGCTGGAGTATTTAAGCAGGTTTTAAGCATATTTATAACTGCTGCAATTTTGAAGTTGGGTCAAGGTATTTGATCCTACCCTTCATTATTCTTACTTCTTTCCATTTGCTCATTTGCTTGCACATCTTACGTTGTTTGGTAGGGCGCTCTGTTATTGTTGTATAACTTCGATTTGCATCTAGTTTAGCACTTCTTTTAACTACAAATGGATCATGGAAATTTTCGATTGAAAAAAAAGGTGCGGGGGGGGGGGGGGGGGGGGGGGGGGGGGGGGGGGATGCCCCCACTGGCACTAATGTGTGGGGATATGTGCTCAAGACTTTGGCATGATTGAGTTGAAAATTTCATAATTTGACAGCTGCTGGGTAAAACACATTATTGCAGCATGTACCTTCTCAAGCTTTTTCCTGCTCATGGTTTTCACTGCTTGTCTTGTGCTTTTGTAACCAACCAAATTGGCAGACTCGGTAGGCCTGGCCTCTGCAATTTTTGCTCTTATTTGATGACAAGTTACTTAACTTAGGCTTTATTTGTGGTTGATGTGCTGTGGACTCTAGTTAGTTAGAGAAATATTTTTATTTCGTAGTGTGATTTCTGTCGTAACAGATTGTAAAAGGATGCTCCCTACCAAAAATGGCAACCAAAGTAGGAAACAAATAATCAGTTTGAAAAGCTACACAATGCCAAAAGAAGCCTTAAGCAGGCGGTGTTAACTCAGTTTCTCGATCATGGGATACCTTGTAACAGGACATTGTTTGTTCATATTTAACTGAATTACTTGTCAAACAGAAGCATCTTTTTGTTTAATTTGCATGTGTTTTTCTTATATTGGGGTATAATTTCATAATGTCAACCAATTTGTGATATTTTAAACAGCACTTCTGGACATTGTTTT
Source organism: Eragrostis tef (assembly GCA_000970635.1). Lineage (NCBI taxonomy): Eukaryota > Viridiplantae > Streptophyta > Magnoliopsida > Poales > Poaceae > Eragrostis > Eragrostis tef. The sequence goes on from LAPY01004202.1 coordinate 15,421, forward strand.
TGGATGGAAAGCAAGAAGAAGCATGTCATTTGCAGTGAAGCTGCGATATGTCTTGAAGCTAGTATCGGCTGCTGCATGGGTTGTGATCTTACCTGTAACTTATGCGTACACCTGGGAGAATCCTACTGGTCTTGCAAGAACTATAAAAAGTTGGCTTGGTGGCGGTCAGAATCAGCCATCATTATACATTTTGGCAGTTGTGATATATCTGGCTCCAAACATCCTTGCTTCCATGCTATTTCTTTTCCCATTTCTGAGAAGGTACCTAGAGAGTTCAAATGTCAAGGTTATAACGTTCATGATGTGGTGGTCTCAGGTAGCTTTCCACCTATTGACTTCTTCTTTCAATTAGATGGTTGACATTGTTGATATTTTTTTTAATGAGACCCTGTGTTTATCTGCAGCCTCGGTTATTTGTTGGTAGAGGAATGCATGAAGGCGCATTCTCCCTCTTTAAGTATGTTAAATTGCTACTTCGTCTGCATGATGTCTTGTTTCATAACTTTTTCCAGTTACTGATCGTTTTTGTCCTGGTAGGTATACCATGTTCTGGGTTCTTCTTTTAGCAATGAAATTGATAGTAAGCTTCTATGTCGAGGTAAACATTCATTTCTTTATCTTTCTTCTTATACCTCTGTCGATAGACGTTTCATTTCTGTATATTTGAACATGAATTGTGCCATCATTGTTAAATAGATACATTTTCTCACTGTTGAGCATTGATCATTATTTCTTTGAAGTGTATTTAGTGTCGGCTAAGGCCATTAAAAGGTAATGCAGAAGTCAAAATATCAGATCATGTTCACTTCAATGGTAGTTTGGTGTGATGTGTGAGTTGATTGCGCATCTTCCCACAATGTCACATTGTTTTGTGTAAACTTTTGATGTGCAGAACTCAATTTCTATTTCTTTGATTTATCATTAGCATTTGAAACTGGAGCCATTTTAACACATAAATGAGCATAGACACCTGTACATGTAGGGCTTGTCGAATGGTCGGAGATATGGTATTTATTCGTTTAGGATTCAATAAGGACCTAGCTCTCCAGGCATTATGTACAGTTTCCAGTACTGCTGGTTATTCAAATTATCAAAATATTTTGTTGCAGATCAAGCCTCTGGTACAGCCAACTAAAGATATAATGAAAGAACCAATAAGGACATTCCAATGGCATGAGTTCTTCCCTCATGGTATCTATCCTCATAGATTCTAAATTTTCTATGTTTCATTCTTTTGTTTGTTTTGGCGTTCTTATTTATGTTTAATTTGCAGGAACTAACAACATTGGTGTTGTCATTGCACTTTGGGCTCCAATAATTCTGGTTTGTCCTGACCTTCATTGTCGCTTGTAAAAAAACTTGTTCAATCAATATGCTGACTTCTGTTACCTGAATTCTCCAGGTATATTTTATGGATACCCAAATTTGGTATGCGTTATTCTCTACACTGATTGGTGGTATCTATGGGGCTTATCGTCGTCTTGGTGAGGTTAGTTGAATATTTTAGTATTTTGCTCCATTGCTAGTTGGATTTCATGTGTTGGCATATGCTTGAAAGAGTTTCTTGTCTTAGAATCTGCATATCATGTTGTAGCAAATCAGAAAACTCAGTTCTCCAATGGTTGCTTATTTCTTTTTCCTTGAACTTTGCCATCTCTTACTACCGTTTCTGTTCATTTTTAGTGATGCCGTCATGAGTCTAGTGTTTATCCATGTAATGTCATTGAACTTTGTTTACCATGCGGAACTTATGGTCGATTCCTTCATTGGCCCCTAAATCAGATAAGGACGTTGGGAATGTTGAGATCTCGCTTTGAATCCTTGCCTGTGGCCTTCAATGAACGCTTGATCCCTTCTGATACAAACAAGAGTAAAGGTTTACGAGCCGCTTTTTCCAGGAAACCAAAGGTATTGATTGCTAGTGTGAATATTGGAATTATGAGTTGGTTATTGGCAGGCTGATACTGGCAGAATGTTCATCAGTTTTCTATACTTTACTTTTTAGGCTTCTGGTGATGAGAAAGAGGATGAGAAAAGAGCTGCAAGGTTTGCTCAGATGTGGAACCTAATTATCACAAGCTTCCGGGAAGAGGATCTCATAGATAACAGGGAGATGGATCTGCTGCTTGTTCCATATTGCAAAGACCGTGAATTGAATATATTCCAATGGCCACCCTTCCTACTTGCTAGCAAGGTGCCTCTTCTTGATCACTTCCTAATCACTCTACTATGTTTGTGGACTCAACTATTTATTGTTTATCTACTGAACTGTAGATTCCAATTGCGTTGGATATGGCAGCAGACAGTGGTGGGAAAGACCGTGATTTGACAAAGAGAATGGGATCGGATCCATATTTTTCATATGCTATCAGAGAATGCTATGCTTCATTCAAAAATATCATCAATACTTTAGTGTTTGGACAGCGTGAGAAAAAGTATGTTTAACTTGCAAGGAACATATTTGTTTAAGTAAATAGGGACTGAAGTCAGACTTAATACATTGCGTGATACCTAGTCTAGACCGAAGTCAGTAATCGTAAATCTAAAGTACTCATAGCCTTTTGTTTAAATAAGGTGAAAGCTATGATGAACTTAAAAGGCTAGGGTTGAGTTTTGAGTTCATTCTTAACAGGTGTGCATGCAGCTTCTGCATATATTTGCAAATTTATACTATGAAACTCCTTGACACAAAATGGTTGAATCTGAAATGGAGTAGATTTATCTTAACTGCGGGGCTACTGTACAGATGGCCGACATCATTGTGTTTGTGGGGAGATCATATCTAGGAAAGTTCATGTAATATTTCCTTGGCCTAAAATATCTGCTTAGCTGAAGTTTATTTCTTATGCTTATTTCAGTGTCATAAAAGAGATTTTTGATGTTGTGGATAAGCACATAGAAGATGGAACTCTTATAAAGGATCTTAACATGAGGAGCCTTCCTGCTCTGAGCAAGAAGTTTGTTGACTTACTTGAGTTGCTGGTATAAACTTGGCATCACTATTTTAGTTTGCATTCACAGATGAAATCTTCTCACTGCGTCTCTCTCTCTCTCTCTCTCTCTCTCTCTCTCTGCAGCAAAAGAATAAGGAGGAAGATTTGGGCCAAGTGGTAATTTTGTTCCAAGATATGCTTGAGGTGGTCACAAGGGATATAATGGAGGAAGAGCAGCTTGGCGGGTGAGGAGTTCAGCTTCTGTTATAATATATTCTCTTCTATAACAAAAAGAAAAAATACATGTCATGCTGCTCAATGCTTTCTTAGAAAAAAAAGAAGCTTGGCCGGTCGGGGAAGACCTCCCCATGGACCACGGTATCCCATTAAGATCTCAACCACTAGACTAAAGGCCCTTTCGCTATTCAATGCTTTCTTGCTGTTTACTTGCTCCATTTCTTTTATTGTGTGCATTAGGATTGGAAAAAATCCTTAAATGTATACATTGTCCATGTTCAGTGTCATAATTTTCTTGTACGACCTTGAAAGAAACCATTGGAGTACCATTGATCTGAAAATGGGAGTACCATCTCAACTGACAAATGGCAAGGAATCACATTGATTCTAGAGCATTGTCAGCTTCATGTAGTTTTGCAATGATGGGTGGTAAATATGTAAATGGATCATAAGATGCTCTATTGAAATGTTGTGCTAATCATGATATGTATAATTATGTCTGTCCAGAGTGTTGGATTCCATACATGGTGGGAATTACAGAAGACACGAAGGAATTACTCCGCTTGATCAACTGGATCAGTTGTTTGCTAAAGCTATTAAGTTTCCCGTGGAGGAATCAAATGCATGGACAGAAAAGGTATGTATTTCAGCCCCTTTTATTTTATTAACAGAGTTTCTGACATGATTGTTTCCATCTTATTATTGTTGATACATACTATGTACGTTTCAGATAAAGAGGCTTCATCTGCTTCTAACTGTGAAGGAGTCTGCCATGGATGTCCCAACAAACCTTGATGCTAGAAGGCGAATATCGTTCTTTGCAAATTCTCTCTTTATGGAGATGCCAAATGCTCCTAAAGTCCGGAATATGTTGCCCTTCTCGTAAGTGTTTACTGCTTTGTTTTTTTTGTATGCACTAGCTTCATTTATTCTCAAACAGTCTTCTTAGTATTAGATGAAGATTTTCTCTTAGTATGTCACATATTGACTATTGTGATTGCTTCATTGATGTGATGCTTTAGTTGTATGCTTGAAATTTTGATGCTGTTCTTTTTAGTCCTCTTAGAAAAGTAAAAAGAAAAGGTGCTATCTCAAATGATTTTATTTACTGGCTGATTTTTATTTTTTATTTTTGCTGTAATTATTTCTATATTGCAGTGTTTTGACTCCTTATTACAAGGAGGACGTTCTGTTCTCATCACACAACTTAGAAGAGCCAAATGAGGACGGAGTTTCCATCCTTTTCTACTTGCAGAAAATTTATCCAGGTTATTTTCTCTCTTCTGTAGCATTTTACTCAGATAGAAGTTGATGTAGGGCTGAGGATTTTTGCCATCGGTTCTCGAAGTTGACATTTTGGTATTGACTTCTTTATAAGATGAATGGAAAAATTTCCTCGAAAGGGTGGAACGCAAGAATGAGGAAGAGCTTCGTGAGGATGAAGGATTGGAAGAGGAGCTACGTCTTTGGGCATCATATAGGGGACAAACACTGACAAGAACTGGTATGCTATACCTCTTTTCTTTATGCAAATACCTGTTGTGCCGTTCTTCTTTTATTCTCACGGAACCTCTTAAATTATATACTATGTTCAATGACATTTTTTTATGACTGTTGCTCTTTGTACACAGTAAGAGGGATGATGTACTATCGAAAAGCTTTGGAGCTTCAGGCGTTTCTTGATATGGCCAAAGATGATGGTATTTCTAATAGCAGTCTATCTTTCTGATAGATGTGGACATTTTGACGTGTATATGACTTTTCTATTCTTTTATCCCCCAGATCTTATGGAAGGCTACAGAGCAACTGAACTGATGTCTGAGGATTCACAATTAATGACTCAGTGCAAAGCTATAGCTGACATGAAATTTACATATGTTGTCTCATGCCAACAATATGGAATACAGAAACGTTCGGGCGATACTTGCGCACATGACATCTTGAGATTGATGACAACGTAAGTATCATTTTAATACGCCGAATAAGTTACATTCTAGGAGCAGATCATTTAATTTGCTCCAATTTTGAATTAAATGCTCAAATCCTAAAGTAAGATTTTGCTAATGCTGCATTAATGTTTAATGTTGTCATTGTCTTAGTATATGTGCTGTCAATTAGGTGCCACATGCATCAAATGTTTTATGATGCCATTGGAATGACGAAAATGGCATTTTTGCAGATATCCGTCGCTGCGAGTCGCTTATATTGATGAAGTTGAAGCACCTAGCCAAGATAGGAACAAGAAGGTTGAAAAGGTTTACTACTCGGCATTGGTCAAGGCTTCTGTTACAAAACCTAATGAGGCTGGTCAGAGTCTCGATCAGGTAATGTGATAATGCTCTGTTATTTAATATTTAGTATTTCTCGAGTGGTATTTTGTTCCGCTTTCATCTTGTTTGATGACCGATTCTCCTTTTCTGAAAACTGCATTCTGAGGTACTAGATTTTGATGAAGAAAGAACTGAGGGAGATTAAATAGGCATACGATGAAAAATAATCATGGCTTTGCCATCATAAAACCTATTTCCTTGTCACTAATGCCTTTGTTAACAGCACTCATGAAAATTGTCCAATTTCTAATCTGTTTTTTGCACACCTCAAGTTCTTAGCAGACTTCAAATAACTGATTCTCTATCTCTCTGTCAGCAGACTTCAAATAACTGATTCTCTCTCTCTCTCTCTCTCTCTCTCTCTCTCTCTCTCTCTCTCTCTCTCTCTCTCTCTCTCTCTCTCTCTCTCTCTCTCTCTCTCTCTCTCTCTCTCTCTCTCTCTCTCTCTCTCTCTCTCTCTCTCTCTCTCTCTCTCTCTCTCTCTCTCTCTCTCTCTCTCTCTCTCTCTCTCTCTCTCTCTCTCTCTCTCTCTCTCTCTCTCTCTCTCTCTCTCTCTCTCTCTCTCTCTCTCTCTCTCTCTCTCTCTCTCTCTCTCTATGATGGTATTTCTAATAGCAGTCTATCTTTCTGATAGATGTGGACATTTTGACGTGTATATGACTTTTCTATTCTTTTATCCCCCAGATCTTATGGAAGGCTACAGAGCAACTGAACTGATGTCTGAGGATTCACAATTAATGACTCAGTGCAAAGCTATAGCTGACATGAAATTTACATATGTTGTCTCATGCCAACAATATGGAATACAGAAACGTTCGGGCGATACTTGCGCACATGACATCTTGAGATTGATGACAACGTAAGTACCATTTTAATACGCCGAATAAGTTACATTCTAGGAGCAGATCATTTAATTTGCTCCAATTTTGAATTAAATGCTCAAATCCTAAAGTAAGATTTTGCTAATGCTGCATTAATGTTTAATGTTGTCATTGTCTTAGTATATGTGCTGTCAATTAGGTGCCACATGCATCAAATGTTTTATGATGCCATTGGAATGACGAAAATGGCATTTTTGCAGATATCCGTCGCTGCGAGTCGCTTATATTGATGAAGTTGAAGCACCTAGCCAAGATAGGAACAAGAAGGGTGAAAAGGTTTACTACTCGGCATTGGTCAAGGCATCTGTTACAAAACCTAATGAGCCTGGTCAGAGTCTCGATCAGGTAATGTGATAATGCTCTGTTATTTAATATTTAGTATTTCTCGAGTGGTATTTTGTTCCGCTTTCATCTTGTTTGATGACCGATTCTCCTTTTCTGAAAACTGCATTCTGAGGTACTAGATTTTGATGAAGAAAGAACTGAGGGAGATTAAATAGGCATACGATGAAAAATAATCATGGCTTTGCCATCATAAAACCTATTTCCTTGTCACTAATGCCTTTGTTAACAGCACTCATGAAAATTGTCCAATTTCTAATCTGTTTTTTGCACACCTCAAGTTCTTAGCAGACTTCAAATAACTGATTCTCTATCTCTCTGTCAGCAGACTTCAAATAACTGATTCTCTCTCTCTCTCTCTCTCTCTCTCTCTCTCTCTCGATCAACGCATCTTGGCTATTTGACAGTGTATAATTTTTAATCGAAATGCTTGTTTAATTGTGTGTATGTTAGAATTGTTCTATGTTCAATCTTGTCACTGTTTCATGTGATGCCAAATGTCTTGCATTCATTTGCTATCTGCCTCTCTTGTGCAGGTCATCTATAAGATAAAACTGCCAGGTAATGCCATTCTGGGGGAAGGAAAGCCAGAAAATCAGAACCATGCTATAATTTTCACTCGAGGCGAATGTCTCCAAACCATAGATATGAATCAGGTATTGTGTAATTACATGTTT
>LAPY01004205.1:0-24826 GCA_000970635.1 Eragrostis tef
TCTCCCGGTTTTGGTCCCCATACCCATGCTCCCCCGCCGGCAAGCCGCTCGACGCAATGCCTTCCGATGACATTGTTGTTACCGCGCACTGGAGGCAGATTGCTTGCGCCAACAACCGAATCCACGTGCGCGGCAGCGAGCCAAACCGCCGCACGCCTCCTCGCGCTCCGCCGCGCCCGCCGGCCCCGGTCTACACCCGGACCCGCGTCGCTCGGCAGTTCCATGGCGCCTTGTCCTTCCTGCCTCCATTCCTTGGTGCCCTTGCGCTCCACCTCAAGCCTCGGACCCGGCAGCCGTGCGGCTCTTTCTCCTTCTCCCGCGCTCCCTGCCGCGTGCTCCTCTGCTCCGTGACTTGGGAGCGCTGGTGGCGACGGAGACGGGGACGAGTTGATTGGCGGCGGACGGGGGTGTGCGGGCCGTGAATTCCTTCAGTGCATGCGGACCAGCTAATGGGCCGAAACAATTCTAGCTACGCTGGCAAATGGGTTGGGCTGCACGTAGCGGCCCATGCGGCCACGAGTAGGCCCGTTTCATTTGTTCCACGAAAGTTCCCAATTCCGCCAATCAAATTGATGATAGGTTCCTTGTTTCGTCATCAGATTTGTAACTTGTGTATACCCAACTCGCAAGAATATTCGGAAAACTGTGTTTCGCAAGAATATTCAGAAGACGAAACTAAGACTTACTAGCCGACTCATTAGCTACACATATTCAGTGGTAGGTGAGGATTAGAATGTCATAGTTTTATGTTACAGAGGAGCAAATATATGTATTTTTTGTGTTACCCTGATGCAAAAATGGCAGTAGTTTTCTAAAGTTTACTCTAAAAATGAATTTATACATGCACTGGAAAATTTAAACGGTTAAAATGTAGCACAAACATAGAAGAATCATAAGCAAAGAAGAACCAGCACAACTTAATAAAGCTCCACCGAAGCAGAACCAGCACCAGTGCACACCACAAAAAACAGCCTCAGCACCAATACCCAAGCCAATGGCTGTGACGCGACAGCGGCGACGACGTGCTCAGGCACCTACGTGTCTACCCCGTCCTCACGGTGCTCTACATCACAAAGTTGCGACGGCCCTGGTGAAGTTTGTCATCGACAGCCTTGGCTCCGACGATGACTGCCTCGGCTCGATGCGCCGCCGTCTTTCACGTTTGAAGGAAAAGACAAACGGATAAAGATTCAAATGTGGCCTTCCTGTCACTAGAGAAACTGGAGCCAATAGAACTGCGCCAGCTGGAAGGGAAACAGAAACGGGAACACAGAAACCTGTCCAGCAATGAAACGTCGTCGCATGCGACTTGACGCTCGGTTAGTAGGATGGCATGGCTTTGCCAAGCAATTGGAGGAGCAAGTACAGATCGTCAATGGCCAAGGGTAAACGCTGGGATTTGATTCATTTCCATTACGTTCTAGTCTCAATGGATGCGGCAGAAGAGAGAAGCTACCAGGTGTTCTTTCTTTTGCTCCGTACGGTAATAAGTAGATGCTGCGATTAATATGAAATTTTGGGAGTTTGACATGAAAAAAATGGCATGTTGGAGTATATTGATTTCATCAACGTTTGAGAAAAGTTTGAAAAAGATCATCTACCATGGATCCTGGATCCTATAAAAAACAAAAAGTGTGTCTGTTCTCGGAAAGAAAAATGTCCCGTCATGTTAAAGGCTCAAATCAAAAGGAGTGAACAATATCATGACGAATCCATCATTCGAAATTGGTGGCGGTTACGACAATGACACGCATAACCATTGCAGATCTCCTGATCTCTGTATATATGAAGCTAATCGGATTCTTTGTCAAGGTAAACATGGTCTGTTGCCAAATATCAGCGGTTCGATTTTCCTTGGAAGTTGCAACACTGCTTATTGACCTTGACATATACGCATTGACTTTTCACACACTAGTAGCTCTACGGTGTGTAGACCACATCAGAGAGATAATGTCTTGATTCTTCTACCCTTTACAGCTTTTAACATGTTTTCGCTCTTGATTCAGGCTTTCAGAGCAACAGCAAATAGCTGGAATTTCCTGCCTGGACAGCAGAGTGTCTAGAACACATGACATTCCTTCAGCATCTTTGCATTGCACATCTTTATTGATTGAGTGATGTGAAATGGGAAGCATTCCCTTTTGGCTCGGATGGCACTCTTAGCCTCATTGTTGCGTTCCAACGGTAAATAGTTACAGGTATCGCTTGCTTGAGATAGCTGAGTTTAGAGGCTCAAGTTGGAAATGTGATGAGTTCCCCTTTTATTTTGATGCTGAACTTGTCACCCTCATGGATATATGCACTACATATAGTTCCTGTGAACAGAACAGAATTGGATGTGTAATTGCTCAATGATAAATATTCTATTCGATTCTATTCTTCTGCTGGTGCACTGCACCTAGAAACAACACTGTTTCTAATGCAAGCTGTGGTAGCAACATACCTACTCACTAAGCTACATGATTACTTCTTAGTCACATTGCACTTGGCGTTTGGGTGATACTACCAGTTTGGATCTAGCTAGTAGCTACCATAGTTCTCTTTTCCTTTTCTGGTGAACAACACTTCGTTTAACAATAAATCTATCCAAAATTTATGGAGCTCTTACAAAATTTTACACAAAAAGAGCAAACAGAAATAGAAATGGCCGCTAACGGGTTAAATATGTTTCTTCTACTGCCACCTTTGTAGCCTGCCCGAAAAGAATTATTAAGGAGCAGCAAATAACATGTTTTTACAGGATGATGGGGGAAATAGAGTAACGAAGATTACAAGATGTGTTAGGGTGAAGATATGTTCAAATTTGACTTGATCTTTAATACAAACTAACCTCATATAAAATACAGTTGGCTCAAAGTTTCCAATATTTGTAGTGTGCGTTAGCACATGCCCATAGAGATGCTGTAACTTTCAGGATTATCCAACTATCACCCACGGATTGAAATGTTCCCTCTCACAACATCAATGCCCACGTTAAATGATATTCCTTTGTTTTGAGTTGCCTAAGGTTGATTAAAGGATAAATTCTGCACTATGTTGACAGTAATGTTACTTTGCATTTCTTAATCTCATCCTTTTTCTTATAACTTTATAGAAGTCTTAAACTGAAAATAGGATGCAAGAACAACATGGATATAAAAAAGCACAACTAACAAAAGAGAGCATATATAGTGTGCATGAATAAACAACAGTAATATAAAGTAGAGAAGGAGATGTTACTTGAGAATTTCTAGAGAGATCGAGCCATGCAATAAGGAGCATGGATGATGCCGCATTTACTTCAAAAGCATAATTCCTCAGATATTGGTAGCCGCAATTTTTCATGTCGCAACATTCGCTATTGCATTTTGGAAGTTGACTTCTGTTAAACCTTTGATGTGGACTTCTTATTACACTGAGTATTTTTTATCTTTTTAAATTTATTCAGTGTTTGGCCTTAGTGGGATCTGAACACGGAAATTGTACCTAGCTGCATGTGCAATCAGAAACTTGCATGCAAGAAAACTGCGGCCACAGGTTTCCGCTATATATGGGAGACTTACATACTAGTGCCTAACCTGCCGAGATACAAATCGAGTTTAAGCATGAAAGACGCAGAAAAATGCCAAGGATATATCATAATCTTTTTCTTATATTCCCTAACTGTAGGCTTATAAGTTTTGAGTAACGACAAGTCCGATATTTTTGCATGTCCATCTTTAATACCTCTTTCCTGACTTTATAGAAAATCACTTTTCATAGGAACATGTGCATAGAAAGGAATATGCAGGCTTCGAGTCCAGGGCATAACACAATGGTGCCTACAATTTTCTAGTGTGAGCAAAGGTAGATCAGGTGCCTGATGACCCTGTCTAATGAAATAGCTTCACCTAGATCGATGTAAACTCAAACCTCTAACGCTAAGATAAGGACAAAAATGATACATAGCTCACATATTTTAGCTTGAGCTGCCCCTCACATTGCACATCCTAATCATTAGAAGATGAAAAGGGGAATGGAATATGATTCCTACTGTATACAGTGGGGCTGGCACACCAAATCCTTTTTTCATCATTTTTCTACTAAACTACCAATAACTTTGATGCAAACCAATAATCAATTTCATATGTCAGTTTCTATTTATTTTGTGTTTAATACCTGTTAAATTTACATCGTTGAGAAAGAATCGGCTATGCACCATTACCAAAAGCGAAAAGGAATATTTGCAAAGGTAACACCTTTCCTGGCAAGTAAACCTAGAATAGAAGTCAGCTGTAGAAAAGAACTGAATAGAGACAAAAATATTGCTGACATCTTGCCGAGTAATATTTCTTCACAATGTCAACCAACGTAAACAAGAACCAGTTTTTGTGGTTGAGAGTCTTTCCATTCTGAAGAATAACATTCTCCAATATGGAGAGCTAGAAAGTTAGAAACAGATGATGTGCATAACTAGTTGGGTCCAAAATCTAGAGTAACTGCAAGAGAATAAGTTGACAGTTAATGTCACTGCCGTAGAAGTACCTTCTTGAAGAGTGCAGCGACAAACATGTTGCGAGTGGACTTGCATTTCTGCCCGATTTGGTTCCCATATCCATGCTGATTCGGTGTCGAAACTTGATAGATACGTCTTGCAGTATAATCATCCTTTCTGAATCTTAAAACTATATCCAGGTGGTATATCAAATACAAGTCGCAGTATTAAATTATTTCCCTTTTGTTTTATGCTGAAATTCTGCCACCTGAATGATTTTCTGGATATTGTGGGAAGTAATGTTTTCAGCAAGAACTTTGTTGTAATGGAAACTGCTTGCTGTAATGTCAAAAGAAGAGTTTCATGGCTAGAAAATAAGTTGACTTATGCTTATTCCTTGCAAATTTGTTTTGAATTTCTCACATACGGAGGAGCCACGCCAGTTCAAGGGCAGAAAGCAGTGGGATAAATACTCCGTGCAGAAGAGAAATGCTTGGTGACTACAAAATGAAAAAAAATATATTATATATTAGGTTCCTTCTCCACTGCCAAAAATGCATCTTAAAAACCTGTGTGCCAAATGCCTGCTCAACATTTCCATGAAATGACCAAGTGACACTGCCACCCTCACTATATGTCTTTCTTTATGGGCAAGGCAGCAACTGTCCTGCAAGATTCTTCACTCTAGAGAAAAAGCCTCTAAGCTTTTTATCCTTCTCCTGCCATAAGTTGTCCAGAACCCATGCTCCTCTATGACAGCTTGCAGGAAGCACGGTGCAAAAAAAAAAAGACACTTTCGTGCAATGCAGATTCAAGGAATTGTTCAATATATATTCCCCTCTCCAGGCTTTCACTATAAATACCGGCCATTGGGGTTGTGTAGTTCATACACTTCCAAACTTTCAGAGTTCAGAGCTTACAGGGTGTACCTAAGCCCAGAACTGAAGAAGATAATACACAATGAGCTATTACGGAAGCGGCTCTTCTGGTAAATTGTCCCCTCTAGCTCTCCACTATCCTAATGCTCTGATCCACCACTGGTCCAAAAGCATTGTTCATCATGAATGATTGAATACCAGGTGGACGAAGCGGAAGGAGAGTTGACTACGGGAGGACATATGTGGTGAGGCCAAAGGGACGGCACCTAGCCACCATTGTGTGGCTCCATGGCCTAGGTGACAACGGTGCAAGGTACCGCCTTACTGCTAAGATAATAGTTGTTTGCTCAAATGATCTGGGTCCATGAATGCTATCTTGTGTAACTATCTTGGATATGAATGCAACAAACAACACTTGTCAATCAAACAAACAGGAGAGAACTGGATTATTGCAGTGTCTATGCGGACACTTTATTCCCTTGCATCCGTTTGCTACAAATGATTCAAGTGCGTCCTTTTGTCTGTCCGTCATATATTCCTAGTATTGCTTTGATCAAACTACATAGTTTTGTAACCCTAATTGCACACCTGACCACCTTCTGCACCACGAAGGACACTGATAATGCTCTTTCACTTTCCGTTCAGAGTGGACGTGAATGTCAAATAGTTCTTGATGTTGGCAAATAGTATAAAAAATAGGTCTGATAACATATGACTATTGGAGAACTATAGGGTTACAAATAGTAAAAAATCAGGCAAGATTCCTCATTCCCAATTCCCTGTCTTCACAAACCATATAAAGAACGCCACACCTTATGACAAGCAACTAATTCGCAGTATCCTGTTCTTGTCATCCACTAGCAGACATTTTTGCTTAGTACTAAGCCTAATTTATTATGGTGAGCCTGAAGAATATTTTTACTTTAGTACTAAGCATTTGTCGGAGTCTTTTCTGAGTTCAGTATGAAACAGTTCAGCTTGAGACGATCTTTACCCACTTAGCATAGTTTTCTGATACCAAAGCAAACCTCAGCATCTGGGCTACTTACAAGCTACGTTATCATCTGTTTCTAATTATTTACTCTCTTTAGCTAAGAAACGAAGGCTACCTGCTCAACTTGCTGTGAAATTTTTGGTTCCCTGCTGAATGGTTCTTTTACAGTGTTACGTGTCAATCTTTTGTTTCAGATGTTCTTTTATCCACTCTGCACATCTTTATGTTACCTGTACTTTCAGAGAACACGTGCTGTTTCTAAAATGTGTTGCAATCTACAAAGTTTAAGATGACCTGGAACGGAGTCTCTTTACCAGTTGCTGCAGCGATGCTTTTCCTAATACAGGGAACTAATTTCTTTCATTTTCCTTCTTTAATCATTCTGCATTTTCAGCTGGTCCCAGCTCCTGGATTCCCTTCCCCTGCCAAACGTAAGCATCAATGCCTTGTACTTGAAGCACATCAATAGATTTAGATACACCTTTTCTTATTCCCACAACCACCACACAATAATAGTCTCAGAATTTGCAATCTTCTTCAGAACAGTGTAGCTTATCATGCTCAGTAGGTTGGGCATATATGGTAATTGTTTTTACCGCAAGGAAGTTTTATTCACCTTGAAGCTTATGTGTTGTGTAGATCAAGTGGATATGCCCCACGGCAGCAACACGGCCTGTCACGGCTTTCGGTGGATTTCCCTGCACTGCATGTGAGTTTCTTCCACAGAACTTAGGAAAAAAAAAGAAGGCTGTACCACAATACTTCACACATTGAACTCTGCAAAATAACAGGGTTACAATTTTTCTGTACTCTATAGCTGAGCAAAAGAGGGCCCTGACCACCATTTTCTGGAACTGAAACAGGGTTTGATGTTGAGGACACTTCTGTAGATGGCCGCGATGACATTGAGGGACTGGATGCTTCAGCTGCACACATTGCAAACCTGTTATCGTCCGAACCATCTGATGGTACCAATCTCAAGATAAATATAAAGTAGCAACACAAGTAGTTAAGCTAATGAAGCTATATGAAGCAATACGCATGTCATATTCTACGTTTCCGATTATTCATTCTATTGATGTTCACAATATGTGAATGCAGTGAAGCTTGGGATCGGTGGTTTCAGCATGGGTGCCACTGTCGCTCTTCACTCCGCAGCATGCTATGCTCATGGCAAATTCACAAGCGGTATCCCCTACCCGATCACACTCAGCGTAGTCATCAGTTTAAGTGGCTGGCTCCCTTGCTCAAGGTCTAATTTTACATCATTTCCAGAGTTCACTTTTTGCCAAACACTTGCTACTATTATTCCATCTTTCCTGAATCCTATGTACTTAATGTTTATTAGGACCCTAAGGGGTAAGATGGAGAGCTCACACATTGCTGCAAGAAGAGCTGCATCCTTTCCCATCCTGCTTAGCCATGGAAAAGGTGAAAGTACT
The DNA here is from genome assembly GCA_000970635.1 of Eragrostis tef. NCBI lineage: Eukaryota > Viridiplantae > Streptophyta > Magnoliopsida > Poales > Poaceae > Eragrostis > Eragrostis tef. The sequence goes on from LAPY01004205.1 coordinate 7,768, forward strand.
GTTGATACAAGTGACCCCATAATCCAGTATGTACTACTTGAGACAATAATATTCTAAATCATCTGTGTGTTTGCAGTGGATGATGTTGTCACCTACAGGGATGGCGAGCGATCAGCTGAGATTCTAAGAAGCTCAGGATTCTCATATCTTTATTTCAAGTCCTACAATGGGTACATATGCATGCATAAGTTATATAAGAATTGCATTCTTTACCACCCGAGATTATAAGAAGATTAATGGACTTTTCTGATCATGCAGGTTGGGTCACTATACCATCCCTGAAGAAATGGACGACGTCTGCAAATGGCTCAGTGCGAGGCTCGGACTGGACCGGTCTCGCTAAAAGGAGAGTTTTGTGTTTCCGTGATAGCATAAAAACGAGCATTCTTAACTATATATAGAGGGAATATTGGTTTGGTACTTTGGTATTTAGTAACACCCCATGCTTTCTTGCTCTTTGGCACCCTCGTCACATGTGCCTTTTGTTCCCATTGTTTTAGTTTACTGGTATTGTCCCGTGTTACCGGAAACAAAGAGCGACTGTAATATTGTATTGCTTGTTTATTTTTGTCAAATAATGCCGTTGAGGCTTCTGTTATCACTGCAGAACTTCTATTCTAGTTTAACAAATCATCAAAAGTTTTGTAAGCACATAAGAGATTCGGAAACAAAAAACACTGATAAAAATACGTGTCTGAGTTCTTATAGCAACGAGAAGCAGTACCCATGAGGTATAGATATGGTGGCAACTGAAAATTGTTTCTACCTACATGTAAATACGTTCCGTGGTAGATCAGTTTGACCTAGTCCCCTTAAGCCATTGAGGCTTACGAATATCAACATAATGGATGTTGAGGTCCGAAGGGTACATGGAGCAACGAGTTCCCACTGTGCTTTTAGTTTTCATTACATAAGGAAACGAAATACTTAACCTGGTCGTATTTACAGATGCATATGACAGAAAGTGGTGTTCGTCCTCAGGGTGGAGAAGTATCATTCTCTGAAGGCTGATGTAAGTACACAAAGGGGCAGATTATCAGGGTTTCTCTTGAAAAGATAAGGGAAAAAAAATCAACATAGACTGCATTTGTGATTTCTTTTGAAACGTGAGAGTCAGGTGTGACAGAAATGAAACTTACCCAGGTTCACATGTGCTTGTTTGGATCAGAACTTGACGAATTCTCAGATTGCATGGGATTTTCCATCTTAATTGCTTCATTGGTTATGACACCGATATCATTCTGCTCAGATTTGATGATAAAAGCACCAGTTACTCTTGGGCGTTTGTTTGGATAAGAACTCGAAGTTTCTTCAGATTGCGTATGATCTTCCATATTAATTTCCATCTTAATTGCTTCACTGGTTATGCCACCGGCATCAATCTTCTCAGATTTGATGATCTCTGGTTTGATGATAGAGCCACCTGATTTTGTGTAAAGGAGGTTAGATAAAGAACTGACAATAAAAGAAAACAGTGGAATACATAAAGAAAAGAGTATGGTTTAGTTTACTCACTCCGTTTGATACTGAAACTGTTAGCGCACTCTTCACACTTGCATATTTCAGCACACCCGACCATGAACTTGAAGACAAAAAACAACAATTAAGCTAATCAGATAATAACACATAAGAGAAGTGTGTATAAGAAACACTATGCATCTATATGCACACCACACCTTTGAAGCATTCACAATTTATGTTGTTGCACTTGATCTCCTGCAGCTGCACCCCATAACATCACTCAGTTTCATATCGCCCTGGAATTAATGCAAGTGACCAAGTTTTATCATCAGTGAGTCAATTGGACTGATCCAAGAATGAAGACACATATGTTACCCTAACCGGCACTGCGCTATAGCTTTGAGCAAACTCTTGCTTTGCCTCCTGAACAGCAGCAGGAATTTTTGTGGCCTCCTGAACAACATCAACCTTGCCATTGAAAGCCTGAGGATTTTTCATGAAGATCAGATCAACTTTCTCCTCCACATAGGCTGTATTGTCTTCAGTATTCCTGCATCCCTGGCACTGGCACTTCTCTGAACAATAGTAGCGCCTTCTGAAACATGAGCAATGGCTGTGGACAATGTACAAACGAGTAAAAATTAGAGGATGAGCAGAAAGATCAATAAGCACCTGACAAGACAACAATATGTGTCCTTGCACATACCGTTGGACGCATTCTTGGAGCAGCTGCAGGACGTTTGCTCTTCGTCTGACTTGGACATGCTTAGAGTAGAGAGTAGCGGTCGCAGTACAACACCAGTGGGGAGGTAGTGTGCCAAGGACTGCAATGCAAGTGTGTGTCGACATAGTCAAAAAATAAAATAAAACTCCTAATAACGTAGGACGTGCAGCAAATGAATTGGATATTGAAATTTACCGAAATGTAAACTCAGACATCCAACAGACGAAGTACAAGAGCCATAGTTAGTTCCGAGTACTACAAGAAAGTAATCAACTCATAATCTCGTTATCAAATCGTGGCCACAATAGAATTTTCAGAAATGTGAACTTCATTGTTCATTTTTTTCAGCAGGGAAAACATCCAATAATGAGGCAAATAAAATATTGAGAGGGTTAGTTTCATCCAATTTGCGGACAGAGGTTAAAGAATCAAACAAAAATCGTGTAACATTCTTACCAAAATAAATCAGAAGCGTAACCTAAATACCTAATCCAAAACTGTCAGAAATGCAAGCTCAAACATCCATCACCGAAGCAAAAGGTATTGTAGATTTGGTTTCATCCATGTATCAGATTATCATATAGATACTAAGCAATCAAACACTAATCGCACACGACACGATTGTCCAAAAAAAATAATCGGGAGAAGCGTAACTGAAACGAAAATTGGCTTAGACGTGAGCTCAAACAACCATCAACGAAGTACGACATCCTGGGCATGAGAGGGGAGAAGAGAGAGACGCGCGTCATAAACTAAGACGAAGCGCAGCAGCTTCAGGTGGGACGAGGAAGGCGTCGATTGCGTCGGCACGGAAGGTGGCGCCCGCGGGCAGCGGAAGGGTCTGCGAGCAAAAACTGAAACGAGGGGTAAGGCTGCCGGTGGTTCGCCAAAACCTGGAGGGGGGATGAGTACGAGAAGACAAACTAGAGCGTAAATGGGGATCGAATCGCCGTACCGGGAGAGGGAGGCGTCGCCGGCGTCGAGAGAGGGAGGTGCCCGCCGCCGCGCTGGTCTCGCGCCAGGCCAGAACGCGATCGCGCGCACTGGAGGGCCCGTGTGGGCTCAGGCAGTTATCCTAGTGGAGGTCCAGTTAGTGTGGTCCGCAACCGTTGTTGGGGATCTGGCCCGTATAACTGTAGGATTGGGCCCAAACCATACCTCTTCATAGACCGAAGCGCAGCAGCAACGAACGTTGGATAAGGCCATCCGCCACTTCACTCGCGGCCGGCTGCTCGTCCTCTCGTCTTGGCGACGGCGCGAGTCTGCGGAACAATGGCCGCCGCCGTCCACTGTGCCAGGTAACATCCAGGGATTTCTTGTTCTACCTTCCGTACTATGATGTATACTACCTGCAATGTATGCCATACGGGGAATGCGGTTAGGTTTAGGGTCCGTAGGAACAGGGGGAGCTGTAGCTGATGGGCGACGCCAGCGACGCAGTGTGCGGTGACGGCGAGCGAGGTAGTCTTTTAGATTCATTCAATTGTAGTAGCAACTATGTTGACATTATTCAACTTCATGCAACCAGAGGCTCTCCTACTCAATTATTCATTTGGACCCATAGAAAACCGACTGACAGTGGCTGACTATTAGCTTTCTGTTATATATGTCCTGTGATTTAACCTCTGGTTTCCTGACTCAAATGTGTGTACAGGGCACACGTTTCGATGAACTTCGAGCATGGTGCTAGCAATCCATCAAGAATAACATTCTCCTGTTACAAGTGCTGTACATTGTTGGAGCCAACTTTGCTACAGAAAAGATTTCGAGAACCAAGTCTATTAATTCAGTATCGAGAGTTTATTTTGCCCCAGTCATCACTGAAAGAGCTCGCTTGCGAAGAATTGGCCAACGAGATGGATGAACAACAGTCCCATCATTCTTCTTTCTCAGTATCATTTTCAAGTGCACAAAGTGACTTGGCGAAGCAAGGGCAAGATCATCAACTTCATCAGCCACTAAGCCTAGAAGATGATGCTTATTTCCCTGGTTTGTCAGAGAAGGAAATCGAGAGAAGGCGGAAGATTGGTGCTGCAAACAAGGGGAAGGTTCCTTGGACAAAAGGCAGGAAATGGAGTGAAGGTATTACCCACATTTCACCAAAACTTTACAATTCAAAGCAATTGTGTGCCATTTCTTTACAGTGAGAATTATGTCATTCTCTTGCAGAGCATAAGAAGCTCATCAGGCAACGTACTGCTGAAGCTCTGAGAAATCCCAAGGTGATGTCATGTAAGAAAACTTCCCTTGCTGCTCTTGCATCTATCCAAGAGCTAAGTCGGCTATGAATCGTGAAGTATCTGGGATGATCCAGTTAAACTTCTCCCATCTTTCTTTTCTAATCTCAGGTTAGGGAGAAAATGTTAGGGCATCGCCAGCGACATAGGTGCTTTTCTGCTTTTTCTTATGTGGAAACCGTAAATGGTGTATGAGTATAGCTGTGCCAATTCTGAAACAGTTGTGTTTGATCTTTTTTTGTTTTTCTTCAGACAAGCAAGCAAAGACAAAATAAGTGATGCCTTAAGGAAGATCTGGGAGAGGCGAATAGTTTCTGTGAAATCAAGAAAAAAGCTTCTACAAATATGGTTAAATAGTATAGCTGAAGCTGCGAAAGAAGGTGATCACAGCCAAGATAAGCTTGATTGGGATAGCTATGATAAGATAAAGTTGGAGATGATGTCTATGTTTCTGTGGAACAAAGAAAGGGAACAGATAATTAAAAAGCTTAAGAAGGCAGTGGCAAAAATAGTAGGCAAGAAGCTTCAAGCCGAGGGAAAGAAAATACAGCCTCGACGGACAAAGAAGTCAAAACCTGGGAAGTTGCTGCCACAAAAATCAGATGCTCGGCCAACACAGGTGGTGGTACCTACAAGAGCAAAGCTTAACGAGAGACTAACCAAGGTAATGGTGCTGCGTGTTACATTATTGCGCCTTTTTTTATTAAATATGACATTACATTATTTCCTTCCCATTTGCTTCTGCCATGTCGTGACATTAACTGAACCTGGTGTTCCTCCATGATTGAAGTGGCACGGTCGCAAAAAGGAGCTTGAAACTGTGATAAGTTTACGGACAAGGAAAGGAGGATTGCAAAAGGCCTCCACGGAGACGAAGGACGGCGGAATGGCGAGAATTGGACTTGGTGGGAAAGCTTGAGGTACCCTTAAGCATAGCAGCAGGAGCTCGGCCTATCTTGGAATGAGGGGGCTTCCTGGTCTGACACCTGACTGTTGGGAAACTTGCCACACAATAGAGAAGCTCGTGTATCAAGCAGAGATATTTTCTTTCTTCTTGCATTCTCACCTTTTGTAACCAGGTTGTACTAAAAAGTGTGTGTGCAGTATCGTGCTGATCTATTTCATGTATGAACATGAAGGCTTGAATGATTAGAACCTTTTTGAAGTTGTATTCGTAAGCAGACTGAATTGTTTTCATTTATCTGAATGGAGAATTCTTGTGGTCATTTGGATGTCAGTCTTCTTCGCGAAATCAAAGTACCATACCCTTCAGTTATTTTTTTTCTTTTCATTTCTTAAAAAACTACTCCAGTTGGTTCCCTCTCAGACCAGCTCACCTTTCATGCTTTCTTAAACAGGCCGCAACAGAACGAACCTGCCCATTCCCCTTATACGACGCGAGCCCAAATCTTAAAGCGGCCTCGCCCAGCTTAGTTGCACAATCACGCGCGGCTCACGTGAGCCCAGAATCCGAATCCCCACTCCGCTCACCGCGCACGGCTCACGCCCGGCGGCGGCACGGCCGGTGGCCAAGGCGGTCCACGCCGGTGCAGGCGCCGAGGCGGCGTGCGAGCGGCGCGGTGACCGGGCGCGGCGGTAGACGGCAGGCAGCGGGGGACGGGGACCTGCTAGCCGCGGGGAGCGGCGCAGTTGGGGGCGGCGACTTTCCCGGCGTGCGAAGGGTGACTGGCCGGTGAGAACCTTACTGCGGTACTACGCAGATCCGTCCGCATGTTCGTATTCAGATTTGTGATGTTGAAGTGCATTAACAGCTTGGCGGCAGCATCTGTTTCAGATGCCCTATAGTTATATCCGCCCATTCATTCATCATTGTGTAATCTAAGGCCTTGTGTGACAAAATCATTAATCACCTCATCAAACTCTTGTGATACATCTTTGTGTACCTGGATCATTTCTTTCTCCTGTACAATCATGGGAATTGTATCTTACCACATTGTTGTCCATATCTATATCTACCAGGCCAACAAGCCGTGCATCGGCAGACGAAATCGGTGGTTCCTAGGATGAATGCTAAGAATAGTGGGAGCATACAGAAGGCACAAAAAGCTAATCATGTCCAAGAAGGAGGACCAAACTGGATTCTTGTTGCAAGTGGAGTTTTGCTTAGCACACTTTCACTCAGACTTGGGTGCAAATTGAAGCAGCTGTTCGTTACCAAGGAGAAAAATAGTGCTTCCAAAGGTCTGGCTTATCATTTTCAGTGTAACCATCATCACATTTTCATATTCTCTAAATGCCTGTTGCTGAGTGCTGAATGTGTAAACTTGCAGCCAAAAGAAGACGTGGAGTATGTGAACTGCACTCCGATCTCTACAGATTCAGTGACCAAACCAGATGCTATTGTGGTATGTCAGGTGATTTTCTTTACCTAAGTATTCAGTTTCCTTTTTTAGCCTTTTTCTCTTCACGCCAGGCGGCGGCACGGCCAGTGGCCAAGGCGGTCCACGCCGGTGCGTGCGGGCCGCGCGGCGACAGACGGCAGGTAGCGGGACGGGGACTCGCTAGCCGCGAGGAGCGGCGCAGGTGGGGGCGGCGATTTTCCCGGCGTGCGAAGGGTGATTGGCCGGTGAGACCCTCACTTCGGCACTACGCAGATCCCTCCGCATGTTCTTTTTCAGATTTGTGATATTGAGGTGCATTAACATTTTGCGGCAGCATCTGTGTTTGTAGCATTTAGACTTTGTCCCCATTCATCCATCATATATTGTGTAATCCAAGGCCGGCCTTGTGTGGAAAAAAAAACCCGTTAATTATCTCATCAAATTCTTGGGGTGCATCTTTGTGTTGCTGAATCATTTCTTTCTCCTGTACAAAGTACAAACATTGGAAGTGTATTGCTTACCACGTTGTTATCCACATTATATATCTAGGCCAACAAGCTGTACATCGGCTGAAGAAATTGGTGGTTCCTAGGATGAATCCTAAGAATAGTGGGAACATACAGAATGTACAAAAAGCTAAGCATGTCCAAGGAGGAGGACCAAACTGGATTCTTGTTGCAAGTGGAGTTTTGCTTAGCACCCTTTCAGTCAGACTTGGGTGCAAATTGAAGCAGCTGTTCGTTACCAAGCAGAAAAATAGTGCTTCCAGAGGTCTGGCCTTGCCATTTGCCGTGTAACCTTCATCACATTTTCATATTCTCTAAATGTCTGTTGCTGAGTGCTGAATGTGCAAACTTGCAGCCAAAAGAAGACGTGTAGTATGTGAACTGCACTCTGATCTCTACAGATTCAGTGACCAAACCAGATGCTATTGTGGTATGTCAGGTGATTTTCTTTACCTTAGTATTCGCCTTTTTCTCAAGAGTACGGAGTTTGAAAACTTGTGCAGCTTTTAAAGCTACAAAATGGCAAGCAAAAACAATGACCCTAACACAAAATATGAAATAAATTATGTATCCATAGAGATAAAGAAATCTTTCTTGTGGTTCTGCTTCCCTCTAACAAACTGAAGAAGGACTTGTAGTAAATTTTGCTTGGTTGTTAACCAAAGAATTATTGAACTAAATTAGTTCACTAAGTACGCAAAATTTACTAGAGGGGGTATTACGTTCTGTTCGCCAGTGCCCAACTTACCAGAGAACCGTGTGGCTTAAACGGCGCTGGACTTCTTCGGCTGGCACTAAATACACAAAATTTTATATGGCTATAGTATGATTCTGAAATAGAGGCCTGTAATTCTATTTATAGAATGACCTGCACCTTAATAACTTCACACTTGCATTGAGGCAAAAGATGGTGGGGGACAATTATCCATGTTCATCATGTGTAGGGCATGCAGATGGTGGAGTGGAAGTCAAGCAAGCACCTTCAAGTCCTGTATCTAAATTAACTGAACCCTCAAACCTTCTCTTGAAGATACCAGGTCCAGAATCAAGCAAAGAGAACAGTGGTGTCATGTGGTCAACATCACCTGACCGGCTTGAAGATCCTCGTAAACCATTTCAGTACTCAAACTGCTCAGGCTCGCCCTCTGTTTCGGAATCAGGATCGGACATTTATAGCAAGAGAGAGGTCATACAGAAGCTGAGGCAGCAGCTCAAGAGACGTGATGAGATGATCATGGAGATGCAAGCACAGATTGCTGATCTAAAAAACTCTCTCTCCATCCAGGTGACACAGAACACCAATCTGCAGTCTCAACTGGATGCTACAAACCGAGATCTGTTTGATTCAGAGAGAGAGATTCAGCATCTGAGGAAGATCATTGCAGATCATTGTGTTGCAGAAGCTCTCTTACATGACAAGCCTTTTCAAGCTGGTCAGTGGCAATCAAATGGCACCAATGGGCATGTTAATGGTTATTCTGACAGCAGTGTTGATGACCCTGAGTTACATTGTAATGGCACTGAAAAGAGGAAAGGAGAGGTGGAGAGGCTGGAGATGCTAAAGAGAGAGGTCGGCGAGCTTAAGGAAGTTATTGAAGGGAAGGACTTCCTGCTTCAGAGCTATAAGGCGCAGAAGGTGGAGCTCTGCTCTAAGATCAGAGAATTGCAGGAAAAGCTCTCAGCTCAAGTGCCAAACATCTTGTAGTGTTCATGATGTTAACTTGCTACACGGATCAGAAGATGGAAGATGGGTCTCTGATCAGTGATTAGTGTTTTGCATGGGGGAAAAAGAGCTCTCAGCAAAGCGTTGCCAAAATCTTGCTAGGATCTATGTAGAATGTTAGGTAGGGTTTGATGTGTTTTCTTCCGTTTTAGTCATGAAATATCGAGCTAATTTGCTTTCTCTTGTGTTTTGCCCTTTCCTGCTTGGTGTTAGAAAGGGTTTCCCCATTCATTTCCTTGTCCTACCTAGTTCAATTTGCAGACATACTCGATATCTAAGGTACTTGTACAGGTTTTCAATTTGCAGACAGTTGCGTGTTGTGCCTCCTCTTTTGGCTAAGTATGGTTGAGTCCTGAGTCTCCTTCGGATCAGATGGATACTGTGATAGCCACATTTCGCTTTGCTAGAAAAATCCACGTACGACATTGCCTGTGTTTGTGCCTTCGGTTTGCCAAGTGAGTTCACTGAAAATTTATCTACTTGATTTGATGCATATGGAAAATCTATCTCTCCATTTTTAATATTTCAAACGCTTCTACCTGACAAGTCATTTGTATTAGTAGCCAGCTCATTCGCGCTTGAATATGAATAGTTCAACCTTCTTGCATGCCACCAGTTACCACTAGATCCAACTTGATTCTTGGCAGCGACTGATTCGGGATTGACTGGGGGTAACTGCACTATTGTTGTGTGTGTTTTAAGCACTGGATAAAGCCCCGAAACCTGTCACTTTAGCATTCATTTTGTGGCAATGGATCCCCGAGAAGGAAATGCCCGGATCTTCGATTTTTAAGCTTATTTTAAAAGGGGGAAAACATTGCTTACTTTTTCTTTTTTACTGAACCCAGTCACATGACACATCTTGGTGCTTCATCTTGTTGCCTTTATGGGATACCCTACTGCTAACCTACAGATACTGATGAAACCCTTTAAAATAATCTAGAATCGGGATGGCCAATGCCCTTCAAAACCCTCCAACATCTAATAATTTCTAAGGAGACCTAGCACTAGAACTGATACTTCTAATTCAGTTCGACAGCAGTAATTGTGGCACCTAGCTATACAACTAAAACAAAATCCTGTCCTGGTAGATGTCCAGTGACTCGATGATTTTTTGCAGGAGCAGCTTTCGGTGTAGCCGGTACCTGCATAACCAACAGTGAAAGTTTCTCTTAAAAGCTAATTTGGGGGGGGAAAAAGAAGAAGAGAAAGTTCCGCAAACCACACATAGGCTCAAAGGGAATATGATATCATAAGAGTTTCTGGAATTGCGCAATAGTATCATGAGAGAAATAGGTACTTGGCACATACTTGACTGCGATTTCCCGTGTTTTGCTAATATGCACATCAGAATCTGGAACATAGCTTAGATATCAGTATGTTTTGACTGAAAGGTTTCATCAGAAACACAAAGCCGCTGAAAAAGCTGCATAACCATGCATGAAAAACTTTACCTAAAATCTCCTGGTCCTGTTGAATAGTGGTTGAAAAAGAATCCAGCATTTGTCGACACTCCTCTTGCAGCACCTGAGCAGATTTTCTTTCCATGCTCGGTATTGCAGGAGTTCATGATGTTAACTTGCTACACGGATCAGAAGATGGAAGATGGGTCTCTGATCAGTGATTAGTGTTTTGCATGGGGGAAAAAGAGCTCTCAGCAAAGCGTTGCCAAAATCTTGCTAGGATCTATGTAGAATGTTAGGTAGGGTTTGATGTGTTTTCTTCCGTTTTAGTCATGAAATATCGAGCTAATTTGCTTTCTCTTGTGTTTTGCCCTTTCCTGCTTGGTGTTAGAAAGGGTTTCCCATTCATTTGCTTGTCCTAACTAGTTCAATTCACAGACAAACTCGATATGTAAGGTACTTGTACAGGTTTTCAATTGTAGACAGTTGCGTGTTGTGCCTCCTCTTTTGGTTAAGTACGGTTGAGACCTGAGTGTCCTTCGGATCAGATGGACGCTACTGTGATAGCCACATTTTGCTTTGCTAGAAAAATCCACGTACGGCATTGCCTGACGTTTCTACCCGACAAGTCATTTGTATTAGCAGCCAGCTCATTGTTATTGAATATGAATAGTTCAACCTTCTTGTTTGCATATGAATAGTTCAACCTTCTTGTTTGCCAGTTACCACTAGATCCAACTTGATTACTTGGCAGCGACTGATTCAGGATGACTGGTGGCAACTGCACTATTGTTGTGTGTGTTTTAAGCACTGGATAAAGCCCTGAAACCTGCGACTTTAGCATTCATTTTGTGGCACTGGATCCCCGAGGAGGAAATGCCTGTATCTTTCATTTTTAAGCTTATTTTAAAAGGGGGAAATATTTTACAGTTAAATTATTTTACATTTTAAAGTAAACGGGAAATATTATCGCTTACTTTTTTTACTGAACCCAGTCACATCTTGGTTATTCATCTTGTTGTCTTTATGGGATACTCTACTGCTAACCTACAGATACTGATGAAGCCCTTTAAAATCATCTAGAAACGGGGTGGCCAATGCCCTTCAAAACCCTCCAACACCTAATAATTTCTAGGGAGACCTACTAGCACTAGAACTGATACTTCTAATTCAGTTCAACAGCAGTAATTGTGGCGCCTAGCTATACAACTAAAACAAAATCCTGTCCTGGTAGATGTCCAGTGAGTCGATGATTTTTTGCAGGAGCAGCTTTCGGTGTAGCCGGTACCTGCATAACCAACAGCGAAAGTTTCTCTTAATAAGCTAGTTTGGGAAAGATGAAGAAGAGAAAGTTCCGCAAACCACACATAGGCTTATAGGGAAAATATGATATCATAAGAGATTCTGCGCAATAGTATCATGAGAGAAATAGGTACTTGGCACATACTTGACTGCGATTTCCCGTGTTTTGCTAATATGCACATCAGAATCTGGAAGAAAACTTAGATATCAGTATGTTTCGGCCGAAAGGTTTCCTCAGAAACAAAAAGGCGATGAAAAAGCTGCAAACCATGCATAAAATACTTCACCTAAAATCTCCTGGTCCTGTTGAACGGTGGTTGAAAAAGAATCCAACATTTGTCGACATTCCTCTTGCAGCACCTGAGCAGATTTTCTTTCTACGCTCGGTATTGCAGGAACATCACCATCTGACCATGTTGGTAATGCTCTCGCTGCTGCTACCACTGCACCGTCCACAAAGTCTGTCGCTACTGAGGGTAATGCAGCTGAAAACAAACACAAACATAATGGTTCAAATCAAAGTTATGGATTAACAAAGACAGGATCAAAGTAAGAAATGCAGAGTGGTCATTACAATTGTGATACAGTTCATCATGCAAACCAGCAATATTGAAGACTGATAAGAAGGAATCCATATGAATCTTTGCATCACTTGAAAAATTTATAAGCTCCCAAGGATTCTACAAAAAACGCAAGCAATGTAACATGTCAGTAGTTCCAAAAATGGCGTATAAAATGCTGTAAGAATTGGTATTTCAATTTGTATACATATTAATAATTAAAGAAAAAATGATTTAAATAAGAAATTATGGCCATACTGTTGGTGATGAGAAGCCATATCTTTCCATAAACTTGCTGTTGACCCCACTCATATAATCTAATGTCATCTGTACATGGTTCAAAGAGCAACATAAGAACATCTGGCTTGAAATTTGAAGAAGAGCTATTATGAGAATACTATAATTTTATTTTAACTGAGATGAATAAACCAAGCTCGCATGAAAATTTTCTACTGACATGCTTGATAGTAGAAAAATCACAATTTTAACCCAACCTGAGATTGGAGAAATCAAGTGATCAAATCACAATTAGCTAACACGATATTATTTTTTTTAAAAAAAAAAACTATCGCTGGATCTACTAGCAGTTACTTAAAATACAGTGACTGCCCTTCCAGTATTATTTCACTGTCCTTTTAGCAAGAAAAGTTGTCAGTGACTTAAGAGAACAATCACAATATCTACAGACTACAACCAGGGTGCATGTGCAGCTTGTATGATTTTGACAAATCGATCTAAACAGGAAAGTTGACTTCAGTAATTTATACTATGGCATCAACCAAGTAATCATTTGCTAAGAAGTCTACATTCTGAGCAGTACCTCGTCTCCTTTCTTGACAGCGTGTCCAGCCTTAATCATAACTTCAAGCATTCTATCTTTGAAACGCCAATGCAGGAAGCAATTAGCATCAGGTGAGTGGTTCAGCATATCTGGGGAGAAAAGACAAACAATGATTTGGATTTGGATTTAATCCGAAATTAAAACATGTGCGAGAAGTCAGAAGACTACACTTTTATTCTAAGGTGAATAATAGTGACTCCTGACTGGAAGGAACAAAAAAGCAAAGAACTGGTGAGAAGTATCAATTGAATTACAGGATTGAACCGTATTCCTGTGATTATCATCTATCAAGCTCATGCACTAGCATATTACTGATGATGTTAGTATCTAATACAGGTATCAGTGGGAAATTTTAAAAAGTTACCTGCATAAGGAGCTAGCACATTTGCATCTTGAATGAAGGCTCCCATTCTCATATTCAAGTTGACAGAACGAGACTGAACAATACTCAATGCCCACAGAAATCTTTCATGGTCAGGGGCAAGCCGCTTTAGCTTTAGAGGAATTGCTTTGTCCTGGAGATTACCCATCAAGCTAGTGTTAAGAGGAGCCCTAGCAAGCAAAAGCTGCTAAAATAATACAGCACTGTACCCAATGCTTTTGCCAAAAGTAAATTGCCCGCTGCTGGTGTTCTAACATTTGTGAGGCAAGATCTTGGTCTTCTAGTTCCATTAGATCCTCCTAGCAAGTCAGCCATGTAAATTCATTCAAACTGCGGAATCATGTATATGACTCAATTCTCAAAAAAAAAAAATCAAGTATGTGACTCTTGCATCCAAAAAGAAAGGAGACGCATAAGTGTAATTTTATTTAGCTTTTGAATACCTTTGGTGCAAGAAGCAAACTGGTGCATTCATCAGAACTTGGCAAAAAATCACTATACAACTGCCAAAAGTTGTCTTCTACATCAAATGCGTAGAGAAGAAGGCAGGCTAATCGTAGATCCGAGTCTGTCTGCAAGAGGAATGCAAATAACATTAGCTTGCAGCCTACATCACTATTGAAGTTTTGACACTCAATGAAGGCAGAAAACAGGGGTGGAGTTCACAAACTAATAAAATTCCTTATAACATAACAGTGAGAATTATGAGTTTATGACTTTGATCAGATTGATCTGGGGTCTCAATTACACAATGTCTTGTTCCCAAAAGGAAAGTACATATTCTTCTGGTAGAATGCTAAAATCAAACCCGTATAATTGAAGCCTCAACGCGCAGCACTAGGGAGCAGGGAGCTCCAGACTTGTTCCAGAGTGTATTTTGTAACAAAAAAATTCCATTATAACTGATTAATACGATGAGACTGTTTAACCATCTAAATATTAAAACGGATCAGTGACAAAGTTATCAGTTTGGTTTCTCTATGCAAAATAGCATTGCATCCATCTACCTCAGGATCTGTTGATTCGATAATGTCAAATATAGGATGGCCCAGAGGGATAATGTCAGGGAAGAACATCCAGGGTTTCTTTTGAGTTATAGTCAGCATCAGCTCCAATGGGATCTCCATAATCACCTGATTGATCGAGTAGAATTAGTATATCGTTGAAGAATATCGTTCACCACTGTCTTAATAAAACCATGATACTGCAGCATTAAGATAAAGAATTAACATGTAGGCTTTGTGTGCAGGAAAACTAAATGTGAGCAATCTTTTCACTGTAGGCCATTAATTTTGACACCAGTAGGTATGTAGCATAGTAAATCAATTGATTTCCAGTGGTAATTGTACAGCAGATAAATCACTATGGGTATCTCACGTTAGCAAGACATGTACTAATGTGCCAACGTGGAAACAAGTACCAAAACTTCACACATGGACGCTAGCTAAAATGAAAAATAATGTACAATCCAATCATGCAGTGAAAATATCCAATGTGGTGAAGCATGTCCAATTGCATTGACACGAGTGATCAAAATCTTCAGTTGGTTAAAAACTGCTAGAAGTTTGATAAGAACCGAAATGTCTCACTCTTGCTCTGCGGAGTGGCTCCACGTCCCGGGAAGCATATACGCCCATACCGTCCGGCCCTTCCAAGAACTCAACCCCGTACACCCGCATCATCCGCGCGTATCCTATCCGATAGAAATCAGGGTCCGCCGGCTCCATCTGTGTATGTCATGCAATGCGCACAAAATAAAGCCAAAAACTTCAGTGCCATGACCGAAATGGACGCACAAAGCACAATCACAGCTTCCAAAGCACTTCGAAGCACCGAGGGACAAAATTACAAGATTTGACAAGAAATATGAAGACCTCCGGCGGGAAGGGGTCCTCCTCCTGCCGCGGCTCGAGCAGCCTGAGCGGAGGAGTGGCGTCCTGTTCCTCGGCGACATCCTCCACCGGCGGAGGCGGTGATGGCGGCGCTTGAAGGCGCGGCCGGCCGGCACGAGGTGGTTGAGAGAGGGGATGGACACAGAATGCAGCGCGGCGGGCCGGGAAGCGGAGGAAGGAATGAGGGAGCGGGGAGGGGAGGAAGGCGCAGGCGGTGGAGGTCGCCATGGAGGAGGGAAGCGGAGCGTCAAGTAGACTGAAGACGTTATCTATCTAGCGCGCGGCGCAGTGCCGCAACGATCTTTCCGCTTCTGCTGCTGGAAAGCGGAATTATCAGCGACTTTAGATCTTCCTTTTTTTTTGGTGAAATGAAAAGATCTTCCTTTTGTTGTTCAAAGTCAAACAGCTTCTGGTGATTACCGCCGATAGAAAATAAAGTTGACGGAGCAATCTTGTAAAATGACCTTGAGTGTAAAAGACTATCCCATCAGAAGAAGCATATCTGAACCGTCTTCCTATATAGTCACAAGTGTGAGCCGTGCTAGTTGTAATGTCTAAATCAAAAAAATAATATCAGAATTTGAGAATGTCGCATGAGAGCTGGGAGCATGGTTTTCTTTAAGGGCCATTTATTGTACAGTTGCGTGTGATTGATTATATATTTAAGAAATATTGAACACATTTTGAAACCAAGTGCTCGGTAAGGGAATGTGCTATCAAAATTTAAAGTGAAAACATAACCATACATACAAGTTAGGAAAGAGAACAACAAACATGCATCAACATTGATCGTACAGTATTAACTAATTGAGTAATGATATACAATTGACGTATTTGTATGACCACGTTATGCCACTAGATATTCAATGATTTAAATCATTTTGATGGTGGTTTAGTTGGTTTTATAACCATTACATCTATTGTCGTAACATACGATTGTATAAATGTCGTACGGGCGGACAACATCTAATGAAAGAAACCCTTTCTTTTTTCTTTTGGTTTTCAACGCACGTGCTCATCTCAAAAAAATGCTCATGCTCATCGTGTAGTACAGGTGAAGGAAGATGATAGAATTCAAACGGCTGGATGTTCGAAGGGGCCTTCTTCTCAACATTCACTGACATCCGGCCCAACCGAAATCTCGGCCTACATTGTACCCCTTGACCCACCCAGCAGGTGCAGGCCATTGATGGGGCCCACCGGCCATCGTGATCAATCTCACTTGGACCCGTCTACTCTTTCTCACTGACCTTTGGGCCCAAGGCGGGCGTCCCACATGTTCATGACTAAAGAGCAGCACTCGGTAAAGTGGCCCCAGTCTCAGGTGTTCAACGCCTCCCAAACCACGTAGCATATAAAAAAAGGCATAAAACTAAAATAAGAAATAAATAAGGCGATTTATAAGAAAGAAGCATAACGCGAGGCTGCTCTCCTCTCCTCCGTTGCACCCACTTCATCATCTGATCTCACACTCCGATCACTCCCCTCCCTCCAGCTCACACCCACCGCCCCACCCCCTCCTCCTCCTCCTCCTCCTCCTCCCCCTCACACTCAAATCCTTCTAGATCCGCCGCCGCCTCCCCGATCGGATCGCCTCCGCATCCGCCCCCACCGGATCCCGCAGGTGAGCTCTCTCCCCATTGCTCGAGGCCCTCCTGCACGGTTTCTGATTCAAATTTGAAGCAG
>LAPY01004206.1:17922-32496 GCA_000970635.1 Eragrostis tef
GAGGGGAGCCTGCAGCACCAGCCACCCGGACCAAGACAGGCAGTGGCCGATGAGGTACACGCAGCCCAGCGTCCAGTTCTTGGAGCTCTCTTCCACGACGGCCATGACCACCTCCTTGTGACCGCTTCCGGAGGGCCCGAAGATGGTGGGTCCCTTGTAGAGCGTGATGACCGAGGCCCCCGCGACGCAGGCCAGCGTGCCGACCACCTTGGCCACGCCGTCGCGCCGGTCGAGGCGGAACTTCTAGTTCTGGATGGCCGACGCGAATGTCGGCGACGTATTGTCAAGGCCCAGCAGGTAGAAACCCTGGTTCGCCGTGATCCTATACATATAAACAGCAATTGCCAATCGTTAATTCAGTTAGCATGTGAGTTTTAGGATTAGCCAGCAGTATTTACCCGCAGAGCGCGAGGAGGAAGAACTGGACGACGAAGTTGAGGGTTTCATTATCATACAACACAGCAGGTGTCGAAAGAAACATGCATGCATGAATCTCTAGCTAGCTAGTACGTATGCGAATTCAAGGACGGACGTACTTCTCTAGGAAGTATGCGAATGGCACGAGGAGGCAGAGCGCGATGATGTTGCGGTACACGGGGAACACCAGCTTGCTGATGCCCATGTTCAGCGCCAGCCGCGAAACGACATGGAATCCGGCATAGCCCAACTGCAGCGCCAGCATCGCCACATGAAGCTGCGCCTTCTCCGGCATGCCGCAAACACGACGCCCCTCCATCGGATCAGCCATTGCTTCACCTCTTCTCGCCGGCGATCGAACACGAAGAGAGGCGGTCGCCGCCGCTGTGTATGGGTAGGAAAATGAATGAGGGAGCAAGGGTCAGTGAGAGTGAGCTACGACTGTGAGCGAGGGGTCTCTATATAAGGGCACGGAGCAACCAGAAGCTCGGCTGCGCGGAGTGAAGTGCAGCTGAAAGAGTGAGTGATGCAAGCGGTCCCCACCGACCAGCGACTCATAGGGAATAGAGAGGGACGTGGCACTCCAACTGTCACTGTTTTTTTTTTTCTCATTGTCGTACGTCCACTTCCTTCTTTTGCCGGACAAGCTTTATTACTACCTAGGAGGACCTATGTCCACCTTGCGAAGTTACCGCGGCCCATATATGCACTCGAGTTGTTCCCAAACCAGTTCTGGCCATCAACAAACAGTCCAAATCAAAGGTGATTAATTCAGCCCCAATACCAAAACAAGTCGCTCTACAAAATGAACTAGGAGCGAGAAGAAGAAAAAAAAAGTAGTTTTGCACGGCTCCTCTGCGAGAGCAGCAAGTAGATGGTTAGTTATCAAATGAATATATATAAACGACGCTCGGAAGCAAGGAGACAATCTCTGGTGTTGCATTTGTACGCTAGCCTAGCAGGCATGCGTGTATATGTGAAGGGACATGTTGGGCTACAATGTGTTGATTGGCGATCATCGATTGCGTAGTTTCAGTAGTGCGGCGTCGCTTTTGATTGCAAGAGGCGAAGAGACAGCAGCTAGCTTTATTTCCCTTTGCGATCGAGTGGTACTGGTTTCTGTGATGGCACCTCCATCCATGGATGGACCGTTTGGCGCCACTCCACTAACACCGGCCGGTCGTCCTGTTCACAGCTGCAGATTGATAGAAAGAAAGCGATCGAGAATGAAAAGCAGTCGCCGAACCGAAAATAATTAGACCAAAGCGACACATGAATTATTTATAGTCTGCTTACTCTTTGTATATCTAATAACTATCTTTAGAATGCTTGCATAACTGGTACGTCACTGCCGCACGCAGGTAGGACCTGACACTGCTCTGAGTCTGGTTGCATGCATGCAGATGCAGTATCTTGCTAGTTTGTTAAAATATACACATTCAAACAAAGATCGTTCCATTGATGTCTGCATATATGCATGAGTTTATATCCTGTTGAGAAATTATAGTGTTTTGGAAGGATCAAAGGCCGAGATAGCTGTTGTTGTAATCCATGTCCATGAACGTGCCAAATCAGAAACCACATACTTTTTCTACTTATTTAATGCCATATATATGTTCTGAAAACAAGGAGAAAAAAAATGTAATTCAGATCCAAATGTGCAACATCCACATGGATCTGCTGCGTGAGCAGTGGAGAAAAATAAGAGGAGCCGGAAAAAAAATAAAAGAGAATGCAAAAGTGTGGGGAAAAGTTGCAAAGGATCGGAGAAATGCAGGTGGGCCGCAGAATAGAGTAGAGAGAGCATGCATGTCAAAGCTGGCTGGCCACAGTGTCTTTTCAGAACTTCTCTAAATCATGTCTTTTGTTTATCATCAGCCATGCATGCCACTGCAAATTACACATCTAATGATACAGCTTTAGTGTGCATCTTGTTGCACGGCCGTATATTCCATCTATGGGTTGGACCTACTGGCTGCCCAGGTGCTGCGTGAGATCGATGGATAGCTAGCTTTTCCTGCTTTTTTGGGACATGCTGCTTGCCGCAGCCGCGACACACCATGCATCTTTTCCTTTCATTTTGCTCTCTTCTACGTATATTCTTGCTCCGATGGACGGAATGAATGGAAAAGCCCTCACACGGGTGCCGGGTGGGGTGGGTCAAGCATCTCCATCCATGATCCATTATATTATTTATTATATGGTCATTAGTTAATCGTCATATATATACCTACTAGCTAAGAAAATAATTTACCGAATCTTATTGCGTTGTAGCAATGTGCACTACGAGCTAGGTAATAGCATGTAGTGCCTAGCTAGCTTTTGCAATCTTACAACAAAGCCGAGCCACATCCCCAACTTTGGATGCCTACATCACATCAGGTATATGTATCATTTGTATCGGCAGCTTATTACTATTCTGAAACATCTAGCATGCACTTGTCTGGATTAAAACACAAGCTAAGATTTAATTAACCTGATTGTGAAATGGTCCCCTCATAGGTCGGTAGCTTGTTAAATCGATGGCTCGGCCGTAGCTCTGCCTTTAACCGATCGATCGAGTTGGACAAGCTTATAAAATAGTAATGCTCGATCGATCCAGCGATAGATGCTTAATTGTTACTTATGCCAGCAATTGATTGCATCGCTTGAACTGGTTTGATCACTCTGCTCAATAGTGGTCCTGAACCAACACCTGGAACGTACTGCTTTGCCGTGCTATAGATCCGTCTTGCTTAATGACGCCTTGCATGCATGTGATCGATCTCTTGTGCACGTTCGACACCACGACGGCCTGAATTGCTGTAGTGTTCACCTTTATGAGAGAAATGAGAACCATAAAGTTACTATGCTACTATTCTTTAGACGCTAGAGTTCAAGATTAATTCCAAACACGCAACTAACTCAAGAATATATGATGGGAGAGTTGATGATTTGGTGATAGACCTACCAACAGGATGTGATCTAATTCGGATTCCTGATGAGCAGGTTGAGGCCGACAAGGCATGGATGGATGTGGCAGCTAGCCCTAGCAAGACCATGCATGTCCAGCCATGGACAATGCATCGGTCGAGGCGTGCACCAACGACATTGCCACTGGCGGCGTCACATCCATCGTCGCTTTTTTTTTTCCCCCTTCTCGTGTGCGTGGACCTTACTTGCCATTTACTTCGGATACACAATTAATCAGCTATTATCTGGCTATCCTATTACGTATTCCCCATGCCGAAAGAAAAAAAGAGCTCACTATATTTTTTTCTCAGTCATTTGTTAGCTGACTAATCAGCTGAAGTGTCATATCACAGCACTTAAGTTGGTCTCATTATCCTGTTTACTGGAGTATAAACAAGAGATATCCAGCATCACACAAAGGGCTCGGGGCGGGGTCGTGAACTGTACTCGTTGTTCATTAAGTAGGTATCTGAACTTTGCATCTGCTATGATGTAAAGATACACATGTCTGCCATTACACCATTCACCCACAGCTTTATGTAGGGATTAGTTTAGGCCTAAGAAGACATTTCTGGCCCCACAACCCCATTTGTGTCAATCATTAACTAGTACATCCTAACCTTAATGTCATGCTTTACTCCACTATACATGCAACAGGAAGCTTTTGATTTGGCTCAAAAGTCAAGCCAGATTGCTGAAGATCGATCCCCATTATGCGGTTTGAGAGACACATCTGAAGACTTTGAGCAGTACCCTGATGAAGGAGACTGAAAGCCTTGGGCGGCTGAGCAACGTTGCGAATGGAAGTATGCTGGGAACAGAGGTTTCACTGCTGCGACATGCCATCATGCAGCAGAGTCCAAGTAAGAGAGGACCAAGGCAAACTCGGACAGTTTGGATCCATATGTTTGGCCTGCAAAGCTGCACGGCCACACACAGCGACATCTATCAATCCAGTAGCAGAGAGAGATTCCTATTAATGTCGACGGATCCAGCAACATGCTAAAGATAGCCGGCCGAGAAAGAAGAGGCAGCAAGTACTGGCGCTGTTTCTAAGCCGGAGCGCGACATGCAGGCCGTCTCACTAGACCAGTGCACATTATTCATCCTAGTACGTAGCAAGTACAGTACTGATCAATAAACTGGACTACCTAGCCAGTAGCCAGCAAACACGAAATCAAAAGAGAGCAAAGATGCAGATCGAGGCTTCTCTTTTGAGTTCTCGCTTTGCATGCGCCAAGTCGTAGCCGGCCTGCTGGTCTGGATACTATAGGGGCAACACACGTACACTTCCATGCGCATAGTCCGGCGGCCAAGTACTGGCCAAGTCGTAGCCGTCCTGCTGGTCTGGATACTATAGGGGCAACACACGTACTACACTTCCATGCGCATAGTCCGGCCGGCGGCCAAGTACTGCTTGTTGCTGCTCGGGGATTCGGGCACGACGAACGCGCCAAACGTCCACGACAACTCTACTGTGTGTCGGTCAACTTTAATTTGCATGTACATCTTGATTACCTCCATGCCCTAGCTGTTCACTGCTTCGTCTGCTCTGCCTCGGCATCATCATCATCATCATCGATCGACCTCCGATCCCAGCCATCATCGTACCTTCCCCAGTATTCTCAAGGCATCATGGCATCCGCCGGTTCCATGCCGACATGCCTAGAATCACTACCCCAAAAACTTACGGCCTACGCATGCGTAATTAAAGGATCGGAGGTTCAATTTTTTTTTAAGATTATATCCAATAGTACTATTTGGCACTGCATTAGACATCTCAATTAACATTTGCTAGCTCCATGCACTTCCTCTGCTTAGAAATGTAAGTACTGTTGGGTTATGTCAAATTCAAGTGCTGCAAGAGTCATCATGTAAAAATCTATCATAATATGCAGTTCATTAAATTGAAATAAGTTAATTTTACATATATTGTTGATCAAAATTAAGAAAGTTTTGTTTTGACCAAACTCAGAAATAGTCAATATTTATATTTCTAGACGGAGGGAGTACCCTAACGTACCTAATTGCAGTAGGATCACAGAATTTTTACCCTCATTGTACCTAATTGCATCTCGATTAGCTGATGTGCACCCGGCCAAAGTGGTGTACATGATACTAATATATCATCCTTCTTTCTACAATGTCATGAATCATGATCTAGATAGTCGGGAGTTGTCTGTGACAGGAGAGCCAGCAGGGAATTTCACTTCAAGACTAATAAAGAGGGAGTTAGCAAGGGAATATTCTCATTCTCGTACAAGTGCATTTCTTCTTTTTCAAAAGGTATGAAGCAAGCAATGTCACAGCGTATGTTGCAGTGCCGTGCGTGCAAATGACACGATGCAAATCCCGTGTCATGTGGCTGAGGTTAACAGGCTAGCTTAGGAACATAGCACTTTTACTGTCCAAAATAATGACCATTAGTTTCTCAAAACTAATAGCCATTAGTTCAAGGGTAGATTTGTAATTACACTTGCCTAAGATAAGAGTAGAAATCAAAATCAACCATGATTGCCCCATCACAACAAAAGGCTCTGCTCTGCGCCATGAAGTCCTGCAGATTTGTGTTTCCGTGTGCAGATTTGTGTTTAGTTTGGCCAGTTCGATTTCTTGGATTGCTCACAACAATTAATATTCAGTTTTGCATCATCAAGCGCCTTGATCTGTCTCACGACCGGCCGCCAAAGAATCGTGCTATGACTCCTCGTCGCCGGCGGCGGCGGCGCTACGCCTGTACAGGTGCAAACGGTTGATCCGTAATAATCACATTCGATCGATGGCAATTGACGATGCGTAGCCGTTAATTCCAATCCGATATGTGCAGAGATCAAGTTTGCAGCTAGGGTTCTGAGAAATAATTCGTTTTTATTCACGGGTCAGCAGTAACCTGTCTGATTAAATTATTATCTTGCCTAAGTTAATGCTCCTCTGCTTACACGAGATCTGTACGGTGGAGCAGATGAAAATTCTACGTAATCTTTGTCGTTAGATCAAAAGTACTGAAGGATTAATATTAATTTACTTACAATATAAAGTATATATTACTTTTAATTTCTTTTTCCAATATTACCCTCAATTTTATAAAATAATGGCCATTAGTAGTGGATTGTCGAGATTAAATCTACACCGTCAGATCAAACTAATGGCCATTAGTTTTGAGAAACTAATGGCCATTATTTTAGACAGTAAAACTGCTCTAGGAATAGGTAGGCACTAGATCGCATCTGAATCTTTGCATAGGTAAGTGGATGGGATGGGGATCGCTGACCAAAGAGCAGGAAACCTATAGTTTGATACTCTGCTCCTGCTGGCCTCTCTCTCTTTGGTGATCGATGGGTCAAGCAGAATGAGCAGCCCCTGTATCCGTCGATCATGTCTGATTGACTCGCATGGGTTGAAACAATATGAGATTGGGCGCGCGACCCCTAGCTTTAATTTGGAGAAGGAAGATTCCTCGTTGCCTCAGTCCTTTCCGAAAGAGAGGAACGATGTAATGATGGCGCAGATGGATCGGATCCATGGAAGAGGATCGGAGGCGCATGCTTTGGCTTCGCTTTACCTAGTCATCTTTGCACGCTGAGCAGCTTGTGCAGGCCGGGTTGAATCGAATCGACGCCAACACCTTTGCGCGGGTAGATTCAAAGGTGTGAATGATGCCGACTCCCGGGTGGGAGGCATGCACCGCACCACCACACCAGTCTAGTCCTCACCACTCAACTCATTGCATTCTTGATCGAGCTGATGCATCAATTCTGCAAACCTTGTTGAGTTTCACTGTACCACAGCATCAAACTTGAGATTGTTGTATCTGTTTGTTTATTTTTCTAACCTCTTGTTCAGACAGGCACACGTTTTCATCTGGATCTACTGCACTATGCGTAAATCATGATTCTTGCTTTAAACATTCTCAGTTCTTTTGGACCTTTTTTTACAGTGGCGTTTGGCTGGACCGTATGTTCATTTTACTGGGCTACATGGGCTGTATTGATGTTGCAGAAGCAATGTGGATGATCCGGGCTACAATGATAAATGATTGTAGGCTTAAATTGTGCGCAACCAACAAGAACAATGTTCCTTCCACTCAAAAGGGAAATACGTACTACATCTTCATGAATCTCAAGATCAGCTAGTCAGTCTCTTCTAGTGTTTGTATAGATTGGGTGTGCATGTGTGTATTCATAGTGGTGCAGTGCACGTACATGTTTGAGAGAGAGAGAGAGAGAGAACAACCTCTAAAAAAAAGATAAGGGAAAAACATTGACACACCATGTTATTAACTGGTAGTACAAGAAAATTAACACGCATATGGAAACGATTTTTGAATCAATTATCAGTTACATATAAAGCTTTGGCAGCGAGGTTCCCAGGTATACAGGTTGATTAACATCCGCAAACAAGAAGAAAAAAAGAAAGAGCGCATATACATTGATTGATATGCTTCTAAAGACAAGAAAATGAGACTCTGAAATATAATAAACAATAAGGCAAACCCAAATTAAGATTGGGCAGCCAAAGCCGGAATCAATTAATGGATGATAGAAGAAGCTTGAATCTGAATCAACGATGTAACTTTAGGTAGGATGTATGATCGAAATGGGACCGGTCGATCATATGGGTTGTTAGACTGGTGGATCAGAAGACCTTCGCGACGTCCTTCATGAGGCCCGGGTTAGCGTTGCAGAAGGAGATGAACTCGTCGAAGTCGATGAAGCCGTCGCCGTCGGTGTCGATCTCGGCCATCATGCGCTGGACCTCGTCGGCGGAGGTGGACCCCAGCGTCCGCAGCGCGTCGGTGAGCTCGGCCAGCGAGATCTTGCCGTCGTTGTTGGCGTCGAACCGCTTGAAGATCCGCTCCATGTCCGCTGAGTCAGCCATCTCGATCGATATAAATTGTAGGGTATGTAGCCTCTCAGATGTATCTATATATCGACTGATGTGTCGACCTGATTGACCTCCCTGCAGCTCGATGATATATTGCTTCCTCTCCGAGACAGGTAGCTACTGATGATCAATAAGTAAATGTACACGCGAGCTCTTATGCATACGTGTTTGCTATATAGCGAGAAACAATGGTCAGTTTATGGGCGCCGTATTTGTAGTACTCCGTTAATTTGTGGAGGAAGGGAGAGAGGCCGGGAGAAATTGGCGGGTCGCCTTACGAAGCGAAACCCCCCACTGTGGAAAGTGGAATCGTTCCGTTCAACCACATGCATGCATGCATGCTGGTCCCTTTTTTTTTTTTTGGAGCAAAATGCATGCTGGTCCTGGCGGCGATGGAAAAGTCAAGGCTCAGCCCAAATTTCCAAACGGCCCACTAGCCAACCCCGCACTCCAAAATAAAAGAGCCCGGCCTGTATAAGGGCCCATTCGTGTCGGCATGGCGGGCAACCGACTGACTGGGACCGCCGCCGTGTCGCGACGTGTAAACGGCGCAGCCTCTCAGGCGGCCGGGCCCGCCCCCCTTCCCCTCCTCGATCGCCGCCGGGTCTCCAAGCTCCCGCTCCAATGGCGGTGGCGTGCGCCGCGGCTCGCCGCCTAATCACGCCCGCCCGCTGCGCCCGTGCGTTCTGGTCGGCCTCGTGGAGCGCTGAGCCGGCTGCCGCTGCCTCGGCCCCGTCGTCGCCGTCGCCAGACAACAAGAAGAAGGCGCCAGCCGGGCAACACCGCCTGGCCGCCGTCATCGACGCCGTCAACGAACGCAAGCTCCCTCCCGAGCTACGCGGCCGTGGAAACGCGGTCAGGTACCATCTCCATCCCTGGTGCCCCCTCTCCTGACCTTACCGTGCCAATCCCCAGTGAACTCCCAGGGGAAAAATTGTACCTTTTTTTTTGGCTTAATTAGTTGTTTATCTTGCGGTAGCAGTGACAGATAAGCTTGTACTACTTGATTTATCCTTTTGTAAGCATCAAGATCCACAGTGATTGATATACGGCGTAATTTTTTTTCACCAGATGTCATGGTCCTACACCAGGATCTAAGCTTATCGTACCGGTAACAAGGATAAAAAATCACCATGAGCACACTTAGACAATTTTTGCACGCTCATCATTGAATGAAGTATCTTTGGAACCCATTTAGAAGGGAATCACTGATATAGGAAGTGAAACAAGTAAATAATTTCCTTTTGGCATCATTCCAGACATGTAACTTGGCGGCGGTCTCTTTAGTTACCTCCTTTTTTTAAACTTTTGTTCACCGCTCACCTCATAATATTTTTGTGTGGGTTAATTAAATATGAACTAGAAGGTCAGAGTTGTCGACGTGTTCTTGCAAAACTGACCAGTCATCCAAATTTTGGCACAAGACCCATGTTTACTCATAGCATCCTATATGCAATCTTACTGCACTGTTGCCTGTGCCCACGGTAATGATGGTCAAATCGCTCTGGTTGGCTCAACTTTGAGTTAATTTGTTAAATCCTATCTATCCTCTAGATAGTGCGACTAGTAATTAAACCACTCCGGTCCTTACACTGATGAATCAGCAATGGTGTCAGCTAACAAGAATAGGCAGAAGTAAGACGAGCCTGCAGATGCAAATGGTCAGTCAGCTTTTTCAGTTTCTCCTTAGACCCGCTTTGTGCATACTTGTTTCGGAAGCTAAAGTTTACAGGTACACAGGTTAACTAAATATGAAATTCGAGGGTCAGAATTATCGACGTATTCTTGCAAGACTGATAGCCTCCCTCACAGCATCCTCTATGAAATTCATACTCTTTACTGCGCCGTTGTCCGTGTTTTCGGCAATGATGATCAAATCACGTGTTGGTTCAACTTTGCATTAATTTATGAAATCCTCTAGATAGTACTACGCAATATTGATTATCTCTTGCCACTCTGGTCCTAATACATGATTGATGGTGTCAGCTATCAACCATAGGCTGAAGTAAGACAAGCCTGCAGATGCATACTTGTTTTGGAAGTTGCAAATAAAGATTCACTCAAGAGATGCCTTGGGTTCAGTTGATGTGATGTACCTGAACCCAGCAAGTTGCTATTAGCCACCTCTTATTTGCTCTGTGTGGTTACTCATGTGGTACATGTAGAAATCCACAATCATCTTAGTTCAGTAATTTTGTGGAGTATGAACCGTGGTCATTTTGGCTCGTAACTACTCGACAGATGTGATTATGCTAAGTGTTCAGGCTTGTATCTCTAATATCCACAATCATTTATTAGTATTTTTTTCAAAGGATTTAGTGTGTCCCTAATTTATTGCCGTTTTGCCATTTTTGCAGGTCTGAAACTGACATAGCAAATGTTGTGGAACAAAGAATATGGCATTCGATGGAAGAAGGGCACTTTGAGAATCTACCAGGCAAGGGCAAACCCTTGAACCTCATATCAAATCCTCACGCCGATCCCGCTGAAGACACCCTTTACAGGATACTTTCGAGGAATGGTTGCGCACCTGAATGGGTTGAACTGAACAAGGAAATCCGTGGCATGATTGCGGGCTGGAGGTCAGCGTTAAGGAAGGCTTGGGCAAACCGCTCAGAAGATGATGGTTCTCACTGGAATGGTGACTGCATGGTTCTCCAGGAACAAATTCGGCATATAAATGATAAGGTATAAGGTGCTACTCCGCATCAGCTGCTGCCTGCACTTTCATTCTTCAAAATATCAGTGGACTGATTTTTTTTTTTTTGACGTAAAATCAGTGGACTGATTTGAAGTTCTATTTTGCTGCAAAATTTCAGGTTTTCCGATACAATCTAATAGTACCTTTTGGGCGTCAGATGTTTGGTCTAAATTGGGAAAAAGAGCTGGACAAATTGAAACTGAAGTAAGAAGGAAGCAGGAATCATTATTCTACTAGAATACGTTCCAAAGGATTAGTTGATATTGTTAAATTGACATGTAAGTGCACATGATGTATGATACTCGATGTACAAGATGCTGCTAATGACTAGGGATACTTGAATGGGTACTATCGCACATTAATTCTTCTGCGTGAGCCTGCCGGTTCTGCAGACGAAGCCCAGAATATATGCTTCGACAACATTATAGAAACCAAAACCTAATTACAATCTAATGGCTAGGCATCCTGGAATGGATAGCATCGCATTATTATTATTATTATTATTATTATTATTAATCCTCATACGATCCATGTGCTTATCCAAAAGCCGTCAAGGAAATGAGAAGGTCAGCAAAAAGAACTGGTTCCGTAGAGGGAGACGAAACAAACCAAATAGAAACAGTCAAAACACACAACACCAATGAGATGAAAACTATGCGTCCGCCATTCAAACGTAGCTGGAAGGAAATTACTACACTAACTTAACGCCCTTCGAAGTGGCTAAAGCAAACAACAAAGTGCTAAAGGAAAAATACAGAAATGTAATTTGGTTTCTGTTGGTTTTCTCTGTTGTTGTTGTTGTTGTTGTTGTTGTTGTTGTTATTATTATTATTATTATTATTATTATTATTTTGAGAATACGCGGGAGAACTGCAAGTTTTGTTTCACATATAATCTGCTGATGAAAATACAAAATGCTTTCTTCCGGTGTTCTTGTGTCGTGTCCTTGCATGTGGATTTGAGGACCAAACTTTTCCTGATGTAGGTTGTTAGTTTCCCATATTTATGCCTGAGTAAATTTTGAGGAAAAATAGCATGTAAGACGACTTTTATTTTTGGGTAATAGCTTTAATTGATTGTCTGTACATGGACTTTTTTAGATCCTATATAACAATGGGTTCAGATTGCATGTTTTTGCTATTGAATCGCAATGGTCGAAACAGGTACGTCATTCTTACTGGAGCAAAAACTAGGCCAGGATGCCCTTTAACTTTTATCATTGGGTAATAGGTTTGATTGATTGTCATGGACGCCTTGATTTTAGACCCTATATAACAATGGGTTCAGATTGCTGTTGAATAGCAATGATCGAAACAGGTAAGCCATTCTTACTGGAGCAAAAACTAGGCTAGGATGTCCTTTTACTTGTGCAAGTAGCCATGTAGGTTTCTACTTCCTCACATATATCTCTGTTTCCAAGAAGAATTCAGTTAAATGGTTGTTTTTTACTGTTGCGTTGGTTGCTAAAGTGGAAAGCAATGAAGAAACGAATGCTGCAACCTTGTTTTGTGCATGCAGGATCTTACCTCAACCATCTACACCCATATTGATTCTTCCTTGTGTTGATTTGCATGATTTGATTGTTGCTGTGCCCATATGAATGCTTTATTTTTTTCCCCCTTTAACAGTGATTCAAAAGTGATATAGAATCAATCGTATTGAGCGTTGCTCTAAAACGACTTAGTACAACTGTCGTGATTCACATTTGTGGGCGTGTCGTGCTTATTTTCATTTGGTAGCACACCAGACATGCACTGAGTTGAGCTGCACTAACATGTATACCAAGCTTAGTCCGTGGCCGGTTTCGAACCTGGTTTTAGCTTACGTGGCTAGTCCAAGACCCAGACGTCAAGAATGAGAAAAGAACCGAAAATTGCAATAGTTTCCCGTGATGCAATTCGCAATTAATGGAGCGTACGTTTTCAGGAAATCTTTGACATTCCAGCTGTAGTGGTACCAAACTGGAAATCAGTGATCAAGTTTCCATGCATGTCGTCGGCGTGGGACAAAACAATCAGAAGCAGGGATCGTATGTGTCTACATCAATCGCAGGGATCAAGCAAAGCAGGATTAAGAAGGAAGGGATCAAACTGGCGTCGCGTCTGGACAGCTGACCGTACTAGGCTATGGAGTATGCTACTTGCACGCTCTGAAGTTTTGGCGGGACTGCCTGCCTGGAAACGCAGCTCATGGAGACAGACTGACTGGCGGATGCATCGATCGATTTATTCAACAGACAGCAGGTCATACAAAGATACGACGACGTACTGCTGTACTCGAGAGAAATCAAACTGGCAGACACATGGATGAATTCTACTATCTACATCAACGGTTAAAAAAGGTCGTGGCCGCGTTGCCGTTGAGCAGCAGTAGAATATAAGCGACCTCCATGTCCTCGGCGTCCTCGCTGCCGACGACCTGCCCGCCATCCACGCCCTGGACTATCACCGGCTCCTCGCCGACCACCTGGACGGCCTGGCCGCCGACGACGCTCTGGCCGACCACCTGGACGGCCTGGCCGCTCTCCACGCCGACGTCCTCGCCCTTCTTGCCGATCACCAGGCCGGCCACCTGGCTGCCCTCCACGCCTGCATCCTCGCCGATCACCTGGGCCTCCTCCTCGTCGCTCTCGTAAGCGACGATGGGCGGCGGCTGCAGCGAGAAGAGCGGCGCCGCCGCGAGCGCCTGCGCCAGCGCCATGAGCTCCTGTCTCCGCCGCTTCGGCTGTACGACCGGTCCACTTTGGCCATCTTCTTCCTGCACTCGTCGCCGGAGCGACCGAGGCAGCTGTCCACGCCGGACTCCGACAGGCGCTCGGCCACCCGGGCCCAGGCCGTCTCCCTCTTTTGCTCCTTGTTGGCAGATCGGAAAAGCTGGACTATTTCGGTCACCACCTGCATCAGCCGGCGAGTCGCCGGCTGTGGCCAAGGCGCCATGGACTGACTGGTCTGGAAGCAGAGGAGAGTGGACTCTGGAGCTAGCTAGCGTGAGATATCGAGTGAAGTGAAGAATCGAGCGCGGAGAGGATTCATTCTTCTTGTCTTGCTTTATTTATAGGAGGAGGAGGCTGAAACAGGTGCGAGTGACGCGGCATCCACCACCATCACCGGAGAAGCCAACCATTTCCCTTCTTCTTTCATTCCATCAAAAACAGAGAGAGTCCGGTTCGAGGCGGGAACTGCTCTTTTTGAGAACCCGTGGGCCGAGAGTTGCCTCCAGCCCACCACACGATGGGCCACATGCACATATATAGATAGAGTTTTCATTTTGCGAAAAACAAAAATAAGGTGAGCGAAGGTCTTGATGTGGAGTGAGGCAGGCAAATCCACAGCGCCATGCTTTTTATTTTATACCGACTCCTCCTCTCCTCTGTCTGCTCTTGATGCTGACTGAAACAGGGGAGCCCCTATGGAAGTCAACATGTAGCGCGGCCTATCGAAGCCCATCTACAGCTTTCTTCTTCGTCGAGATGCCGCCGCCGGCGACGCCGCTGCATGCCGTCGCCTCGCTTCCCTCGCACTCCCTTGCTTGCCCGCCTCCTTCGCGCCGCCGGAACAAATCCTGACACCGCCGGAACAACTCTTCGCGCCGCCGGAACAAATCCTCGCGCAGCCGGGAAC
>LAPY01004209.1:13865-28825 GCA_000970635.1 Eragrostis tef
CCCTTCAATGCTCGAATGAAAAAGAATGGTCCCTTCTTCCAATTTGACATGTAGTCTTGGACTTGTGCTATTGAAGATGCAATTTCACCTCAATTTTGTATGGGACAATGTAGAAGCATTATTTTACCAAAATGATGTTATAAATCACTAATAAAATTATAAAAGAACATTAGCATCTTACTATTATAGTACCTTAAGATTGAAGATAGTATACTTTGTTTTTGACAACTTTCATCTTACTGTTGCTCTAAATTTGGGTATGCAACCTGTAACATACGCGACAGATTTACTCATGAATGAGAAGTTTGTACCCCTTTTTCAACGTGCAGGTGATTTCCCTATATCTGCGGTCAAATATAAAGGATGTTGTTGGAGGGGATGTGTTAGATGAAAGATCTGGTATGCTTCTTCCTTGTATTCCTTTAGCTGTGCATGTAATTCAGTAACAACATGATCTGATTTATTGCTTAATTGAGCTGTTACCTTCATAAGGGGAATGTTCCCTGATTATCCCCTGTCAATCGTGTGATTGTTGCTTTGTATGTGTATGTCTCACCTGCATCTTTGCTTCAATTGCAATTGTCCTAAAACTAAGCATATTCTTTCCCCAGAAATCGATTATGTGAAGGTATTGAACAGAATTCTTCCACGAGATATACGTATACTAGGTTGGTGTCCTGTTCCAGCAGATTTTCATGCAAGGTTAGCTCAAATCGTATAATTGCTGTTTTATGTCTTCATTCTTCTTGCAAGTGTGAACGCACTCCTTTTGAACACGAGCATCATACTGTTAGCAATTTTTAAATTTATGGTTTTTTCTGTTGAGATAAAGAACTCCCACATTTTTTATCAGGGTATTTTTTGCTGTATCATTTGTGAGTACTAAACAGCATTTGATTTCTGCCACTTCTGTTTTGCAGATTCACATGCCTGGGCAGGGAATATAAATACTTATTTTGGAAAGGGAACCTAGATATAGTGGTAGTTATGCCACCCTTGATTTTTTTTTTCTCAATGTCTAAATATTTGTCCATGTATACTGAGCTATCATCTTTCATTTGCAAACAGGAAATGCAGAAAGCTGCATCTAAATTCATTGGAGAACATGACTTCAGGAACTTCTGTAAGATGGATGCAGCAAATGTGAGTAACTACAGGCGGCGCATTACAGAATTTAATATTTCTGCATGTGACAAAAGGTTAAATCTACTTTTTTAGTTGAATGCTTTTTTCCTTTTGGTGATAAATACCCTGTAACGCCTGACAATAAAATTCTTCATAACTTCTAGGTCCAACAGTGACGAGCTGTGCTCAATGATAATCAAGGGTAGTGCGTTTCTATGGCATCAAGTTCGCTGCATGGTGTCTGTGCTATTTCTAATAGGTCAAGGCCTTGAATCACCATCTGTGAGTAAACTTTTCTCTAAAGCTTCCTTTTATTGAAGGGTGAATTGCACAACATATGTGAAATTAGATCCATGAACTCAAAATGCCTACTCGTATAAATTATTTGCTTTGGCTCAATCTGTGGTGCAATGGTAGCGACATATCACATTTTCAAATTTCAACATTGAGTTTTCGAATTTATGGGTATGAGTGGAACATCCATTCAAGAAACTGGTGCAATGTACTCTTTAAGAAAGCATAGATGTAGTGGGCTGTAAGGACTTACCTTTGCTCGGTTTTCACTATTTTGCTACAGATTGTTGATTCACTATTGGATATTACCAGGACACCTAGGAAACCTCAATATAAAATGGCACCAGAGCTTCCATTGATTTTGAGATCTTGTCTGTTTGATAAAGCCAACTTTGTGTGTTCATCAGGTATGTCTTTTTAGACTTGTGGATATTTGGATTCCTTTTAGAGGTCAAGCTGAACTATCACGTAGTTAAAGCAAAATGCACTCCTCGCTCAGCAGACTGTATGATTACTTTCAGTTTCTTGGTCCATCTGTGTAAATAGCTAGATTTTTTATTATCCATTTTTGCTGCTTATGCTTTGGACTTTGGATTTTGATGGGAGGAACACGATGTAGTTTGTTCAGAACAATTGTAGTCATGGCATGGTGTTTACAGCAAGTATGATAATGTGCTGTCAAATCGACTTATTTTGAGTATAAAGCCAGACTCCACACAGTTGTTATCTGTTCCTAAACATTCCTGTATTTTTGTTGATAGACCATTCTGATGCACTATTGTTCCACACCAGATGCCAATCGGTCTCTTGTTGAGCACCTGAAAGATGAATATCATCATTATATGCTCCAAGCTTCAATCTTTCACGAGGCATTGTCCTGTTTACCTTTTCCAGGTATGTATGCGTAAAATAATTTAGTTTCATTTAATATGCTAAAGATCTGAAAGTGAGATGCCAATGCAGATTCTGATTCATCAGAAACACTTCAGAAGAAGAGGAATCATATTCCTCTCATGTTACGACAAACAGAGCGTAAGTTTGTAATTGTCTTTATATATCCTGAGTGTGCAGCACATTTCTTCGTTGTTATGCATTCCTATGGACAACCAATGCATTATAGTCTGACCATATCAGTCTCCATTTGCCTCTTCAAAATTCTGGAAGCCACTTTTCATAGCTCCCGACCAATTTACACGACATGGTCCTTTCCTTTTTGCATGTATATTTGATAGCCGTCTCTTGTCAGGATACATACAGTGTATTTCTGATCTTTCAATATGATTCTTAGATTCAAGGCTTTCCTTTTGCAGTTTTCATACTTCTGAAACTGTTTCTATTTTCCTTCTTGTTTCAGCTTCTTACGAGGAACGTATAGCAAAAGGCCAAGCTGGCCGATAGTTTCTAGTAGATAACGGATGGAACCTATGAAGTACAGTGCTTAACTGCTCTTGGTGTAAATTTTGCTACAACGGCATACAGGTATGCTCAGATGCTTTTTATATTTGAGTTTATTTTTATGAACATGTTTGCAGATTTGAGTAAAGGAAATTATGCTGTTGTTTATGCTTGCACATTTCACTTAAATTTTTTCTGGATTCATAGCGTGTACATTTTCATGACAGGACCCTGTTACATGTGGACGGAGGACAAGGAATCGAGTGCATCATTTTGATATACTTTTTTTCAATCAGCGTTCGCTGCTTATTATTGCCATTTTTCAATCCTCTGCGATTCAAGTTCATGGGATATGGAGCCAAATCGGTTGTGGTACGCTTTTGTGGAAGCACCATGTTGTGTATGCGAATCAATAGGAAAGAGTAACTGCAACTGAAGATGTTGTACAATATTCTAGAAAATCAGGGAAAAATTCACATGATGTTGTACCAAATTCTGAACGAGTTGCGTACCCTATATAAACAGTTTGCATTTCCAGCCTTGAACTTTGGCCGACCATTTAGGTTGGCTCTGAGCTTTTTGTAGCGCACAATGTGGTTTCATGAAGCAAGCTGTGTGCAATGTTGTTACGTGCCCTGACATCTACGCAACCGTTACCATGAATGCATTGCTTTAGGCAGAATCATGTGACTTCCAAGTTGCGTCAATTGCATTCGTGTAATAGTAATTTGTGACACGATCGGGACCTTTATTGTGCAGTGGTTAGTGTCATGTGGCTGTTGGCTGATGCGATAGCTGGTAGCACAGTACTCTCTCCGTTGTTTTTTATATGACACCGTTGATTTTTTTGTTTAACTTTGACCAGCAATATAGATTTAAATAATTACTTTTTGAATATGAAATGAATATTATTGGATTCATCATTAAAAGCACTTTAAAGTCAACTTATACACTTAGCTATTTACAAAAATATTTATAGACAAGACGAAGGGTCAAAGTAACGAAAAAAGTCAATGGCGTCATATAAAAAAGAATGGAGAGAGTATTACTCTTTATTTAGTCTTCGTAAGAAATCAGGCTTTATGATTTGCTATGTTCTGGGGTTAAAGAGCGAACCTGAAGTAGAAATTTAATACCGTACTGAATGGGATCTCCATTCTTGTCAGTGGTAACATTTGTGTGATAAAGACCAGAGAAATATTGTTCTGCAAAAGATCCCATAGAAATAATAGAATATAAAACGTTCATATACTGGAAAGTTCTGGAAAAGCAAAAATAAACTAACAAAAATGCAGCCATCATCATGCTATTATCTGACAAAGGAAATACAGTTTTGTAAAGACATGAAGAAACTAGAAAAATGCAATTTTTGGTGCATTGCGCAGCGATACAGTTTTAGGATCAGCAGCAAACCCTGGACTGCACACATGAAAACAAAAAGGGCAATATAGGGGCCACATATTGAAAAGAAAAGGAAATAAAATAGAACAAAGGGCCAGAGGAAGCAGAGGAACTGAATTAGGACGATAGCAAGAAACCAAAGGAGGGAAGGAAGAAGACGACGTCGCAGCGGCAGCAGAGAAGAGGGAGATCCCGATAGGAGCTGCGGGGCGACAGGTGCAAGAAGCGCCATGGAGGCAGCGATGGATCTGATGCGGCGGATGCCGCCAGGGAGCGCGGAGACGGCGCTGAACGCGCTGCTCTCCCTCCTTCCCGACCACTCCCTTGACCTCCTCTCCCAGGTCGACCTCCCGCTCCAGGTGCGTTCCTCCTCCGCCGTCCAGCCTTACACTCCAGGTCGGGTCGCTAGGTCCATCCAGCAATTCGGTTCCAATAGGGATTATTAAGATGGCGCCAACACATTTGAATGCTCATTCATGTGACCGGATTCTCCATCCAGCCTTACGCTCTTGATTCTGTCATGTTATCTTGTGTTCATCGAGAAATGTGCATTTCTCGCGTTGCCTCGGTCACCCTTGTTGACGCCGTGAGTTCCCTTTGCTTGGCTTCGAAGTCGGTTGAACGATGCGTCCAGATTTGGTTGGACAAAATCCCAGCAGAATTGCATTGTTCCATGGAACCGAACCGAATATGTGCTCCCCGCTGAATACACCTTAGGTAGGCCAATTCAAGCGTGCAAACCTAGCCACACGAGAAATTCCAGTATTATTGTGTTGTTGAAGTTTTTTTTTTATAAAAAAAAAGCGGTGATTGTTTTGCTGAAGTTGTTCCATGGATGCATCAGTCTTCTAGAGTGAGCCTTGGATGTATATATTTGGTTCCCTTGTCTTGCCTCAGTTCTTAGGCAAAATGATGTATATATTTGCAGGTTTGCATGGATAAGGAGAGCATGAAGGAATACATTCTATGCGAATATAACCGTGATGCTGACTCCTACAGGTCAGCAATTCATCAGTACCCACATGATATCTTTTTCCTTTTTACTTGTGTTCTCCATAAGCGTTCAAATAATCAACGGTGCAGAATCTCGTCAATAGAGAAAAGGCAACTGAAAATGATGCATTATGGCACATAGGATTAGATTACCACTGTTTTGTGGTGTATGCTGCAAATTTTGTCTGGTATATTGCTCTCCCAGAACAATTCTTGACTGTGGAAAATCTTCACATAATTTTCTAAGGAAGCCCATACCCTAAACCTGACCTTGCTTGATATCCCTGTCATCCAATAAATCCATAGATGCATTAGTAAATCATTCAATTTGTGCAATCTTCAATATTGAGCGACCCATTTTGCGTTAACAAATCAGATTCACTTTGGGCAATTGAGTGACCTATTTTGCGATTTCATCTTTTTGATTGGGAGGCTGACTTGCAGATCACCTTGGTCAAACAAATATGAGCCTCCTTTGGAAGATGGGACAGTTCCCTCGGAAGCGATGCGGAATCTTGAGATTGAGGCAAATGAAGTATTTTCTGTCTATCGTGATCAGTAAGATTCATATGTCTGTCCCTTTATGCAATGATTCTAAGCAAGCTCAACATGATAGAAGGACATTTTTGTTCAGTTTATCATGCGAATGATGATATCTGTTGTATCGATTAAGACAGTTCATACAATTTTCTGTTGCGCGTAGGTATTATGAAGGTGGGATCTCATCTGTGTACATTTGGGAGGATGAAGATGATGGTTTTATTGCATGCTTCTTGATTAAGAAAGGTCCATACAGACGCCCAACGTGATCCTGTTTATTTAACTACAAATAAATAGCTTAAAATTTAGTTTACTAGACTTCCTATTCTGTTGCTACAGATGGACAAGGAAAACGTGGATACATGCAGATAGGTTCGTGGGATGCTATCCATGTTATTCAGGTGACTCATAAACATCTGCATAACTTGTCTAAAAAAAACATCTTTATAACTTTTCAATTGTTAGGCTCTGTTTTATGTCCGGTTTGGACTCAACATGGAAAATTTTGTGCAATATTAGGTTGGTCCTGAGGAGGAAGGAGCAGCACATTACTGCTTGAACAGCACTGTGATGCTGTCATTGACAACAGATAACAAGCAGTCTGGAACTTTCAACTTGTCAGGATCGATTAGACGGCAGGTTATACCTCCCATACCTTTCCCTCTTCATGCAATTAGACGGCAGGTTATACCTCCCATCCCTTTCCCTCTTCATGCATGTAGCATTAAGTTTCTTCCAGTTCAAGGGTGTAGTGTGGACTGTGCTGATCATGTTGTGCTTCTATATGAGATATATAATCATGTAACTAACTGGCATCATATAACTTGATGTGTGAAATTAACTAAACAGAACTCAGACTTGGTTCATATAGTCTACACCATCAAAAAGATTTTAAATTAGTATATCATATAGCTAATAATTGACAAATAGATGTTGAAACTTCAAACATTTGAACCTCTTAAATAATTTCAGTTATAGCCTTATAGGTAGACTAGGAAGTCGATTGAAACATGATGACATGTACTAAGAAAACAAAGCTGTAATTTCACACATCGATGGAGCTAATTTTTATTATTATTAGCTTGTCAGTTAAATAGACAATAGTTTACCTCAGTTTTATTATTATTAATAATATTAGACGCACTACGGAGCTATCGGAAATACGACAAGCTAATACGGCAAGGATATGTTTCTGTATGCAGATGAGTATGACTCTCGCTGTAGCAGATGGGCATCTTGTTAATATGGGGAAAATGATAGAAGAGATGGAGGGAAAGCTGAGAAATTCGCTGGACCAGGTAACTTTTCTGCATTGACATGAAAGCTTTGGCAGATCTCCCAAAGTGGTTTGGCACCTTTTTGCAACTTAGAAATTCATTAGCCTCCACGCAATATTATCTTGGTGGCAGGTTTACTTTGGGAAGACCAGAGAAATGGTTTGCACTCTTCGGCCCCCACCAGAAGTTCTTAATATGAGACTACCCGACAGCTGAAGCGATGCATAGGAATGTCAATTTAACAGGGTTGCATAGTCTTTTTGTGGTTTTATTTTTTCATCTGTATTTAATAGTCTGTGCATCTGAATCGACACCTTGTTGTGGTATCATAGGAGCTTCTTGCCCAACAAGTCTGTGATTAAATTAGACAGATTGGCAGAATCATGACACTGATACCGCCAAGTGCGTTCCATCCGAAAATCTTGGGTTCCTGCTGCTTTGATCTGACAGGTAGAACTTACTAAGCGGTTAACGAAGCTTGACTCAAAATGCAATCCACAGGACTTTTCGCTCCATACTGCTGCTAGACCGATGTTCCTTTACAATTTACTGAGATATGATTAGGTATGGAAAATTTGAGTAGGTGCTTGGACGCTCCAGGCTGCAGCGGTGTAGCGCGCAGGTCCCCGGCGGCAAGCTGCACTGCCGGTCATAGCCCTGGGCAGCGGCCGCCTCTTCTGCTTTCGACATGAATTATAACACTGGGCGCAGATCCCTGGCTGCTGTGCCTGTGGCGGTGATAGCTCTACAAGACAAACTTCGGTATGCCGGGAAAAGTCGCAATCGTCCTTTTCATGCCATGGTGTCTCCTTTCACCTAACATATCTCTGTCAGTGGAACTATGCAACGTGCATTTTCATGTGAACCCATCTTTGAAGTCAGAGATCGAGCATGTATTTTAGGGAAAAAGAATCCGAAAAAGGTTTTGTTTATTCTGGCAGACTAACCCTTCATGAACCATGCTTGCATGCTTCGGCTAGACTTAACTTAATCCGATTAAGACTACCGTTGTGCGTAAGACGCTGTGCCTCACATGGAGTTTTATTTCCACTCAAGAAGGCAAATGATAAGCTTGGGCGCGGGGACTTCATTTTGCATTCGCCAGAAAGCGTTGCTTTGGTAATTCTCCATAATCTTAGTCAACTTTTTCTTTATAAACAGCAGAACACAACAAGCAAATAGATATGGCATTATCGTCATAGAAACAGGATCTTCTGGGAAGGATGCGAATAAGCTTCGATCAAGATATTAATACCAGAACAAGTTCACAAGGTTCAGCCAAAAACTACAGCAGCGTGATTGATTGTCTGTACTTTCATCGACAGTGATCCATTTTCCAGATTTTACAGCAAAAATCCGAGGAAACATCTAGCTAAAGAACGTGCAGTCATCGATGGTGTTGCGCAGATTCGAGTGCTTTTCATGGCTTCGCTTCCCCTGCAGCTGCTGCTGGCGCTTCCTCTCCCTTGCTTTCCGATGTCCAGTTCAGTGGTGCCTCCAGACACATTAAGTATAATTATACTATACTATAATTTCAATTATTAAATTCATATTGTACAACAAACTTAAGGCAAAAATATAGTTGGGGCCGGTCCCGAACAAAAAAAAGGTCTTCAAGTGCAAGACAACTTGGACTATGAGGGGTCTACCCAACATTTTTGCATACAAATCAACGGTTGACTGCCTACTAGACCGAGACTTAGACCATGTAGAAATGAATACTTAGGACTGGCACAACCCTGTGTAAGAATCAATACGCGGCAAAAGGACTCAAGTCTGGTGACTACAACTATGGCACATCCAGAAAAGAAGACAGCAAATTTACAAATATCACTGTCAAATGTTTTAGCAGCCAAGAATGAGTATACTAAACAAAGAAAGATCCAATTGCCCTCTTATGTTCACTGCCAAGGTGATATGAATTCAATTGAGCTAATGAGAATTATTCTTGATGTCATTTTGAATTAAGTAGTCATCACAGACTATTGGAAGAAAAAAGAAAAGAAGACAGCACATTTCCAAACATCACTGTCAAATGTTTTAGCAGCCAA
The DNA here is from genome assembly GCA_000970635.1 of Eragrostis tef. Lineage (NCBI taxonomy): Eukaryota > Viridiplantae > Streptophyta > Magnoliopsida > Poales > Poaceae > Eragrostis > Eragrostis tef. Next base: position 22,942 of record LAPY01004209.1, read on the forward strand.
GAATGAGTATACTAAGCCAAGAAAGATCCAATTGCCCTCTTAGGTTCACTGCCAAGGTGATATGAATTCAATTGAGCTAATGAGAATTATTCTTGATAGTCATTTTGAATTAAATAGTCATCAGACTGTTGGAAGAAAAATCAAAATGGACCAAAAGAGATTAAAGCAATGGCTAAAAGGAAGGGTCCATGAGACAAGACTTTCTAGGCAACTCTTCGATAAGCCCTTCAGAAAGCTTCTAGATACTTGTATCATAGGATTGAACAAAATCCAATAATTGGATCCCCAACATATGTCTAGTTGTAAATGACAGGGCTAATCTATTGCTGTCTAGAGCATGGATCTAGGAACATGATTCTTCCCCAACTAACTGATATCAGAGGGAGACTTGTGTACCTTTGTTAGCGCTTTCAGCCACATCTTCCTCGTCATCCTCCATATCGTCGTCATCGGCACCTCCCATGTCCAGTTTCTGCAAACACAGTACGATGAGAACTTTTGCTCCCATTTTCTGTCACCAGAGAGATTTCAATGGACACTTACCGAGAAGTCCATACCACCAAAGTCATCAACTGCAACATGAAAGTATCAAAAGTCACTACAAAGCGGCACTAGATAACACAAAGGAAAGAAACATATTTGGTCAAAGTGAAAGACTTACGACCAATGTCCTCATCGTCCTCATCCTGCCATTTGTCCCAGTCAACCTTCAAGAACACGGGTGGCTTGCCCTCCTTCTTCAGCAGCCTCGGCCACCACTTGCTCTCAGCCTTCTTGATGAGGTAGCAAATGGTCCTTGGTGCCACAGCTGCCTTGCTCTCCTGCAAACAGAAAAAATTAACACCATTAGCATATTTAATAGGACATATAGGAGTCATATTCTGTCTGTAGTAAGTACACCAACCTCCACATTCACAGCATCGAACAGCTCAAGGTCAAGCTATAGCAGATGGAACTAAACAACCTCCACATTCACAGCATCGAACAGCTCAAGGTCAAGCTCGTAAGGCAGGTCATCGGCACCCTTTGCCGAGAAGTCGAAATGGCCCTCGGGCTTCAAATTCAGCTTCACATCCTTGGCGTCAGGCAGCTCGATGGTCAGGTACACCTTGTCAGACCTTTGCGCCCATTTAGTGCTAGGGTGGCGACTGCAAGAAAATTCGGTTCCAAGAGTTTGCTCAAAGGCTCAAAGCCATATTCGAAGTCAAACATTTCTCAGCCTCCAAGCAGGCACTAGAGGACCAGAGATCGTATCGGAGAATATTCTCCGATTCCCAAATAACATCAACTCGCAGTTTAATGACAGTTGGACACAACAATACTCCAATTACTCAAGTACTAAACACATAATGAATAAACCTAGTATTTCAGCAAACATCAAGAACTTGCACATATGTTTTTCTCTATCAAGATGAGTAATAATTCCACATTTCCAAGCGACCATGCTGAATAACAAGTCAGCAACAAACTTTCTCCAAGCATCCGTGTTTCCGGGGCCAATCTCCCAAACAAACTAGACCAAGAAGCTTGCAGAAAACTAATAGGCTAAAAAGTAACACCCTGATAATTGTACACGATTACAACAGCACAGGACAGCCAAACCAAGGTTCATGAATTCGAAAACTACGGAAAGAAAGATCAAAGAAGTTGCAACGAGTAGCTACCTCATGTTTCCTCCTCGGAGACACTGGTTCGGGACTCGGTCGCTGCGTCGAGGATTTCGTGGATTAGGGTTTCGACGACTTCGGGAAGACCGCCAATGGGGGAGAGGATACTGGTGGTGCGGTGGTTAAGGACGGAGGGGGCGGCTATAAGAAGAAGAAGCGGCGGACTGGGAGAGAAGAGGAATTGACGGGGGCAGACACGTAAAACGGAGCGCAACTGCTGCTTCCAAAAGACTCTAGATTGTTCCGTTTCCTTCCGGTTCCCGGGCCACTTGGCTTTTTTATAATTTCCTTTATTTTTTTGAAACATATCCCAATTTGGATTCTCCTAGATAATCTCTAATCAAAACAAATTGTTAAATTCAGACCAAGTTATTCTCCATACTTACAGATTTGTAATGTACTTTCACCGTTTTTAAATATATACACTGTTGACTTTTTATTGGTTGACTATTTATAAATTAATGGGCTTTCTTTCATTCATATGCATGAAGCAACACATAAAACGGTGCATGAGTCAAATTACAGAGCCTGTTTGTAAATGACAATTGCTTTTGTCCCATGTTATATGGCCATCTAAGATATGAACATCCACAACCAAGGCAATCTGAAATAACATTTCAATCTCTGAAAATGTGTTGTTATCCTCATGTCAATTGAATCATACACAAGTCTCAATTTTGAAATGTCTACCTTGACCTTCAGATTAGAGAATTGGTTTTTGCTTGGTAATCATGTAAGATAGAAACATCTGTCATGCCGTAACAAGTAGATGTAGGCATGAATCGAATGATAATATCTTTTTTGTGCAAGGGTATAGTTTTGTGAGATATTAAATTTTTGGACAATCATGGACATTGTAAGCTTCATATTGGACTTCCCAACTCATTATTTGAAACTTGTGATCATTCCTTGATTTCTAAAATAAACCATAAGATACAATAAGAAAGGGTAAAGAGGGTTCAAATGCTTGACAAGTAACTTCGAATATAGGCGCAAGAGCCATCTTAAAATCTTAGTTTGGTGCCCAAAGGAGAAATGAACTACAAATGAATTTTCAATGTTTCCACATCTAACAGATAACTTGAGATTTTATTGATTGTTCTAATAAACAATCGGAATCTAGGAATGATATCTTTCAATTCTCCTATTTTTTTATTCAGCAAAATAAATTTGGATTGCTTAATGTGTTTTGGATCCTTTCTTGGCACTTTGTGCCCTCCGCTTAGCTGATATGTTTGGTTCCAAACTCGACTATTTTGACCATCATTGGTAAGAGGCATCTATGGGAAATGTTATCATTTTTATCTAAAATTATTTAAAGTCCTATATTTTTACACTTGATAGACATAAATAGAGGCCATTGTAAGTAGGGAGGCATAAATCGCTTAACTAAAAATATGATCATGGTGCTAAGCCACAAGGGGCACCAAGGTCATTCCACATATCCACCAGAAGTTGCCATTGCTTAGTATTAGGGTTCCAACATTTAGTATTGAGGCATACAAGGGATTTTAGTTTAAGCCAATCGCATATAACACAAGGTATGTTTTTCAAACTAGAAAGAGAATAGTGAGTGAGGTAAGTGTATTTTTACAAGTTTATAAACATCAAGTTCAAAATCCTATAAAAACTTTGCATAGAAAAGTATATTCCATACAAACTAAAGATAAATGTTTGAAAAATATATTATATTCATTTGAAATGCTCCAACTTACTGATGGCCACTTATCTTAGGTCCAACGAGGTTGACAATTGAGCATGAGTGATTAAGGTATAATATTCTGAAACATGAAGATGGTTTCATTCCTTCCTATTTGTAAAATCAGTTGTCATAGCTATTATTTGGGACTATACTATTTGCCCTCTCAAATTAATCTTACCTGAATTTAGAAAAACAAGTTAGAGAACTAATTTACTTCACTGGTTGCAATCCAAGTGTCAAGTAAAAGTGGTCAAAGGGTACAAATAATTTTGTTTTTTCATTGGCGATTCCTTGGACATTGTGTTATTAATTTACATCTGAATAGAACCAGAGAAATAATAATTTTAATGTAACTGTGAGAACATTTTTTGCTTGTGTGAGCATGTATTATCTAACAATTCAATTAAAATGATAAAAATATGGCATGATGTTCATGACTAACAACATATACTAGCTGATAGTGTACACTTATCTGATACTTTTTTGTAGTGATGTCATTCCATCTAAATTAAAGTGGTACACCACACCCGCTTGCCCGCTTCCTCCCTATATCACACTATCACAGCTTCCAGTCTCCCCTCTCTGTAGTCCGCTCCCTCCTAGGTTGCCTAGCAATGGCTCATCCCTCGATCTCATCATCTCAGCCCCATCTAGCTTCCTCATCCTCACCAACTCCACCAAGTGTTTCCCTCTAAGCTCCATCAACTAATTTGTCGCACCTCTTTTGAAATAATCCTATTATCCCTCGCCTGCACATCTCCTTCGCTAGTCTAACGCCACCAGCTCTAGATCCGAATATCCTCGCCAATCAACCACTAACAATTCTTTTTATTGAGATCAACAAGGTCCATCCATGGTGAAGACGAACTTCAAAGATCTCTATGGAGTTCCTCCTTCGCGTGACGCTGCAAGGCAGTTGCCATCTCCACCAAACGATCCAACTTATTCATCTGAAAATGGTAAATTTCCTTTTTTACAGTTTCTTTCAATCAGTTTCTATCTTTCTGAAGTTTTTTTAAGTTTCCGAAAAAGAAGAGGAAAAGGTCAAGCGTTTTTTCTCTCACCTGCAAAAGGCGGGAAGGGAGTTAGCAAAGTGCGCACGACAAAATCTGCATGCACGAGGGGTGAACCTTTGTCATGTGTGGGTGTGCGCGTGTGGTTTTTGTTTTTTTAGGGGTGGGGTGGGGTAGGGACACACCTCGAAAAGGAAGGAAAAAGAGGAAATCTGTTTTCCAGCTTAATTTGTCGTCCCTTCTGAGTTCTGAAATTAGCCCAAGATCGGCGTTAACCTACTACAGATAGGCCCCTACTTCAAGCCCACGAAACTTTGGCCCAGACAAACAAACCCAACCATGCGAGCCCCCTGGCCTGCATTTCAAAATTCAAACCCAAGTAGCCGACGCCGAGCGGCCGAGGTAGGCAGCGAACAACACGCCGCTCGTATTTAAGCAGCTCCTCTTCTATCGCATTCTCCCCCAAATCCCCTTCCCTTCCCGCTGTTCGGGGAGAGAGAGAGAGAGAGCCAGCGGCCATGGAGCTTTCGGATCCTTCTGGAAGCTTCTACGGCCAGATGGCGGGTACGCGCTCTGCTTCATCCCCCTCTCAGCCTTCACTGCGCCATCCTTCTGTTTTGATTGCTTGTGCTTTGACCTGCTTCGTGAGATTTTTGGGGTGCGCTTGATTCCGGTGATTAGAATTACTTGCGCTAGCGTGTTCGGAGTTCCAGTTTGAATCCGGAATCGATAAGTTTGTGCGATTTCGCTGGTTCGTAGTGATTTTTGGGGGGAGTTCGTGCGGCTCTGATCGACGATTCCATGGTCAAAATCCCCCCAAATCGTGCGATTTCCTCAAATGTTTTGTGGATTCAGAGCATTTCAGGTTCTATGATCACGCAAACGCACTCGATTTTGAAGACTCGTTATGCTACCTCCCTGATTTCACGACCCAGTTTAAATTCCGAGCTCTGCAATTTTCCCTTGTATTAGTGCGGCATTCAATTCGCACTATATTATCGCGTTTCTGCAATGTCGAATACGAATGTTTCGAGAAATTTCTTCCTTCAATTTTGGGTTCGAATGTTTCAGAATTCGCTAATCTGCGGCACTAATCCGCTTCCTTCGGTTCAGTGATGGAGCCCCGCCTCCTCGACTTCACGCCCGGCAGCGGCGGCAGTGGCAGCGGCCGCAATGGAGGCCGCTCGGCTGCGCACACCTCTTCGCGGCGTCGCAGTCGCATGTCGACTTCCTCTACGGGCACCAGCCTCATGTCGCAGTTCGACGCTGCTGCTTATGGAGGTTCCGGGTCGTCGTCCGCAGGTGGGCTCGACGAGGCGCGCCTCCACAATGTCCGGTTCCGCGCCGATCACGAGGCCCCGCCGACACCGAGCCAAGTCCCGCGCCTCCTCTTCCTCGGTTCCCCGATGGGGTCGCCGGCGACTGACGACAACGTGATCATCATGGACGGCGAGCTCGTCGGCAGCAATGGATCCCGAATTCCATACAGCACCACGCGGCGC